>CABFOV010004312.1:9863-53844 GCA_902141375.1 Timema poppense | reverse complement strand
CACCGTGGTTCGGATTCCACGTTAAACTGTAGGTCCTCCATTTCATCTCACAATCACCCTACCATTACACGTTAGTGTAAGTTCTTATAACCCGAACGGGTAGTAAGACGTGGTGCTAATAATAATAATAATAATAATAATAATACAATAAAAGATGTATCACAAAAAACAACAACATTGTAACACTCTTTGTAATAAACATTCCAATTTTTATTTAACATGTCATTTTCTAGCTTTATTTTTGTGTGTGCAAATTCACCGTTTAAACTGGAAAAATCTAGTTTTCTCGCAATGTCACAGTTTATGTTGAGCATAGCAAGGCTATTCAAGCGATCTTGTCCCATAATTGAACGGTATTAATTCTTGACCTGTCTCGGCAGATTGAATAACCGCTCACCCGAAGCTACTGATGCGGGTAAAATCAGAAGAAGAAAAAACCCAACGCAACGGCGACACTAGAAGAAATAATCAGAATTTCCAAGTTATAGTATTTCTTGAAATAATGCTTTTGGTTTACCATTCTGTTTAAAGTTGACAGAATGTATTCACTTTTGAAAAATAATCTCACCAAACAGATCCAGTGATACTTCTTTTTGCGTACATACTTGGGAAATTGTTATTGATGAGCGTAGATCTTCATTACTGAGGTAATTGATATTGTGAGGCCCGGGCCAAATGAACCTGGTGCTCGCCCCCTACCTCTTTGTGAGGGCCTGAAGGGCTACAACGGGATTTAAGAATCTAGTGGTCACATGATCATCGGAATGTCAAGTCATGCCAAAAGGAGAGCGAGTATTTAATTGTGAATGAAATATGAAGAGATAATTTAAACATGTTTAATTACATATTATACGAATTTCCGACCAAAATATACTGTCTTTGCTACATCTTACACTTAAGGTTTTCTCAAGCAGGCCAAAACCTTCCGTTACTTAACTAAAGACATCACTTTTATGGACGTGCGCGTTTTCCAAACTAAACTTTAATATCGTGGTTGGTTGACCTGGCGGTCTAGGGGTAGGGTGTCAGACTTCTGTGCTGGGGTCCGGGGTTCAATCCTTTGTCCCGGCACAGATTTATCTGATTGCCAAACCCTTCCATCACAAGACGTGTATTAATCACAACTTGTGAATATGTGGGATGGTAGGCCTCCACCGTGGTTCGGATCTCACGCTAAACTGTAGGTCCTCCGTTTCATCTCACAATCACCCTACCATTACACATTAGCGTAAGTGCGTATAACCCGAACGGGTAGTAAGACGTGGTGCTAATAATAATAATAATAAATTATCCCTAAATAAACTTTTAACGCTTGTGGCTTAACCTTCGTCTTTTTGTTTTTTGAAATTAATTCATTTTGATTTAAATCGTGTTTTTTGTACTTCCTCGTGACTCCTCGGAGAAAAAAAGTATTGTGATCACCAGAAAAGTCTAATTCGATATTTTTGAAGGATTTCTACGTTTAATGATTCGCCAGAATCCTAAAAAGTGTTTCTTGCTATGCCGAAAACAATTTACTGATAGTGATAAAACTTCGTATATAGACTAAGTTTATCCAGGGTAGATTTTGGAATTAGCTATCTAACCCTAAAATTAATGGTAGATTACTGAAGGGTCAAAATAAAAATAAAACTATTTTATCAAAATTTGTTCTAACGATTCCGATCAAAATTCATATCTAGAAACTGTTAAAGCATACAAACAAAATGGCGCAACTAATTTTTACGGGAAATGACTTAAGAGGGTAATTTATATCGACGGGTGTTTCCAATTATGATCATATCCTCGTAACCTTTTGAGATATAACATAACTTATCATGGAAAAGTTGTAGTACTATTAAAAATAAAAAACTTTGGCTTGAAATATAGTTTTATAAAACCAATTTTTCTGGACTATTGGCAAATATATATTTTTAAATTGTTAAGTACGGTATATAGGGATTTGGTTATTATGCTATTTGGTCGACATAATCATCTGTTCCTAATTTCTCAGTATGTTTCTGTAACACTATATATTATTATATTTCACATTATCTTTCAATTTTTCAGTAAATATCTTAGTTTTTAGGTAAAAGTGTGAGAAAGACTATACGCTGTACCATACCATTTTTTTTTTCAGTCACACAGAAAATTTCATTCAACTTGAGCCTTTAAAGTCTTATAAAGATGAAATTTAATGTTTCATTTTTTAACAGTCTTGTCATAAAATCTTCCCACGCTGAGGGAATTTCCCTACCGGCTGTGTGCAAATACCGCTTCCGAGACATGGAAAGGTTCAGAACTTCCTTATCCTTATTCCTAACCATAGTGCGTAGCATTTTATCCATAATTCATTGCGCGAATCAAAGTGAAGGAGTTCTCAAAAGAAGGAGGAAATAAGTTCAATAAATTCACAAACAAGGTTGTTTTTTTAGCCACGACGCACTTAAAGATGACAATGAAATATAAAAGGAATCACTTTATTTGAGTGTATATCAGGTAGTGAGAGACGAATACGAGTCTGAGTACAAATACAACAGATAATAATCTTTTTGGCAGCCACGCGTAATCGATAATATTATTATTATTATTATTATTACTACCCGTTCGGTTTATACGCACTTACGCTAATGTGTAATGGTAGGGTGATTGTGAGATGAAATGGAGGACCTACAGTTTAACGTGAGATCCGAACCACGGTGGAGGCCTGGCATTCCCCACATTCACAAGATGTCTTGTCAGAGGTGAAGGAAGGGTTTGGTAATCAGATAAATCTGTGCCGGGACCGAGGATTGAACCCCGGCCGCCAGCACAGAAGTCTGACACCTTGGCCCTAGACCGCCAGGTCACCCGCAGAATATTAAAATGTTTAAAGTAAAGCTTGTTTCATGCAGTCCAATTTCCATGGTGGTTAATACCTTATCGGGCGGCTAAAGCAGTTACTAATTCTACCTTAATGTATTCATACGTCAGGTCATGTGATTTGCAGCTGTGATATTTTATAGTAGGCTTGATTAAATATTGGATGACTTGAAGGAAAGAAGAACATTCTGGGAGCTGAAGGAAGAGGCAGAGGAAAGGGTGCATTGGTGGTCTAAGTTATCTTACAAAAGGAATGGACCTGTCGTAAGACAGAACCCATAATAATAACTATAAATTCCATTATAATAAGTATAGTTTTATCAAAAGTGATCATCAAAAAAAGTTTGTATTTTCTAAAAATGTCTTTATAACAAAATCCTGACATCATCGAAAATCTATGTCTAATTTTAAGATTTAAAAATAAATTATTGATATATTTTCCACAAACACTCTTATGATCATTGGAGTATTAAGAGTGTTTTACCATCAAGGTTTTCCACCTTGTAATTTTTGTGAATTTTGTTGTCTTTTTATCAAATTAAATTTACTAATCTCACACTTCTAGTTTAGAGAGAAGTCGATGATAGTAGACACTATAGAAACACGCCTTACTACACGTTTGGGATATTCCCATATTTTTTTTATACTAATAAGCTCTGGATAAGGATTATATAATTTAGAGACAAATATACCCGCATTTACGTGGGGGATGAGTGGAAAATAATTTACCTACCCTCTCTTGGGCCAGTTCTATCCAGTCCACCTCAATACATCCTATCCTTATATTGAGCTAGTTCTATCCAGTCCACCTCATTACATTCTATCCTTATTTTGAGCCAATTCTATCCAGTCCACCTCATTACACCCCATTCCTATATTTATCTAGTTCTATCCAGTCCCCCTCATTGCAGTCTATTCTTATATTTATCTAGTTCTATCCAGTCCACCTCATTACACCCTATATTGAGCTAGTTTTTTCAGTCCACCTCATTACGCCATATTTGTTTTCAGGTCAGTTCTAACGTTATTCCCCCATCTACGTTTAGGTCTTCCCAAGGGTTTATTCCCATTGGGTTTGCCAGTTACTCCCTGAACACAGTTTTAGATACTCCCATTCATGCTGTATGTCCTGTTAGATTTTACTACCCTAACAATGTCTGGTGATCAGTACAGGGTATGTAACCCATCATTATATAATTTCCTTCACTCTCCTTTATCTTCCTTCATCTCTTTTTGGACCAATTGTTTCTTAAGTACTTTACTTCCAAACACACTAAACTTTATGTTATTATTGTTATTACTAGTACCGCGTCTTACTACCCGTCCGGGTTATACGCACTTACGCTAATGTGTAATGGTAGGGTGATTGTGAGATGAAATGGAGGACCTACAGTTTAACGTGGGATCCGAACCACGGTGGAGGCCTGGCATTCCACACATTCACAAGTTGTGATTAATACACGTCTTGTCAGAGGTGAAGGAAGGGTTTGGTAATCAGATAAATCTGTGCCGGGACCGAGGATTGAACCCCGGATCCCCCACACAGAAATCTGACACCTTACCCCTAGACCGCCAGGTCACCTGTAAACTTATTCACGTTATGTAATGTAAGAGGCTAATTTTATTATATTCTGAGTTTTAAGAACAAAACAATCATTTAGGATGTATAAAAAAACAACATCCGTTCTATATTTGAACCTTGACCTGACCGTCACTTCCAAACTTGATTGGCTTGACATTTCATCTATATTGGTCACACAAGAATTAATTTTGAGAGCAGGGCCTCTCTAAGTAGCCTCCCTGCCTCCCAACTACCCACCTGATGGATTAAGCTTGTCTGACCTTGACCTTGGACAACCCCATTGTTCGTGTCCTTTCTTCTTCCAAATTGCCGTGGGTGTACCTAGGGAACAACGTCTGACGAGTGGGTTGAAGAAACATACTACAGTCATCATTATTCGTCATTGTCTCGTTGACTGAAGTTTGTCCCAAAATTCACACACTCCTGGGAGACTTTTTTTTTCTCTCATGATAGTAGGAGAGGCCAACCTCTTGGCAGACTCTTTCAAGGTCAATGTCTTTCAAGGTTAATGTCATCAAAGATACCATCCGAGGTAATTAATGTGAATCCTGTTGGGAGAGAAATGTATTTTTCACTGGTTTGGGGTTACCAAGTTATAGTCCTATTTTACTAGGAGGGGGTAGCTAGAAAAGTTATTAAATATATTTTTCATATAGTCATACGTCAAGTCATTTGATAGATATTATTATGATGTGTAACATACACTAATAAGAATTATATAAAAGTTTAGTCAAGTTTGGCCGCAAAATGATATGTTTGTATTCTTTAAAAGGCCCTTTCAATGAAAATTGAACTGTAGTAGAGCCACGGTAGGAAGGTTGGCTTATAAATGACAAAACAGAAAAATGTGCACTTATGATTCGAATACTTTAAATATGTAATTATTGTTAAAATGTTATTAATATGAGTGCAAAAAAAAAAAATTCTACCAAGATCCCATATTACATCATAAAACTACGTCGAGCCGTGGGAGAAGCTACTTTATATTGCCCGGTGGTCATGGTGGTCAGTCATAATCCAAGTACTCAAGCTGAAAGCCCTTTTTAGGGTCATTCTTGAGGCCAGACTCCTGACCTCCTACGAGAGTCCAGCCCTCAAAAGGAGGAACCAACTTCTTTAGCCGAGGGAAGCTGGCCAAGGTGTCGGGGATGACAGGGATTTCCAGTTGTTCGGTGATGGGGGAGATAGAGTCATCGGTTCCTAAATTGTCCGCTGCGCATGTAATGTGCGTGGCTACGCTCGAAAGACACAACCATGATGAGCTAGGGGAACCTCGCAAGATGCCGAATCCTGACATGGCAGGTGAATTTCCAATTTGAATAGTCACCGACTTGATACGGGGTGGGGCCGAAACTATTAAACGATTAGTAATTTAAAAATTAAATATTCACTAGCTAAATAAAAAGCAAACTACACTTTCTCACTTTTTGTTACTTAGGTGAGCTCCACCGGACGTCAGTCAAACCTCAGCACGTTGTCCATCACTTTTCTCAGGATAGATCGTCTAATAGTTTCCAACCCACCTGTATAAGGTATTATCCTAGTGACGTGGTGGTTTTCTTAACCTAAACACACACCTGAGCAATTCGCTCCAAACTTGATTGGTGACAAACCACCTTGAACTCGCACGCCTCAGTGGGGCGCATGCGCCATCCAGGTCTCCCAAAAAGTTACGTATCCAGCGACGTCCGTGAGTTCCGTTTCGAAGTTGACAAAAGCGAGTGTAAGAGAAGAACCCCCATCGTATGAATTGACAGTCTCTTGTTAGTTTAAATATTTCCTCTTATTTTCAACTGTTACGAGTGGTAACACTGGATACTACCACGCCTCTCACACATAAAAAAAAAAGGAAGTGTGGCAAAAAGATGTTTGAAGAAATGAGGAAGAACAGAGTTACGGTGTCTGCGCGTGTCTTCTCGTGAGAGGATGTAATAGGTTAACTTGACAAGCTCAGAACAGAAACTAAGCATGTCCTTTCATTAACCTAAAATAGGACAGTGCGGTTAAAGGCTCATCCACACACTTTCATGGTCCGTAAGAAGAGATAGATCCCACATTAACAAATCAGGCCAGGGTTATATTCATTCATAATTCATAGCTAATAGTTAATATTAATATTGCGCATCTAGGCTTACAACATTATTAACCCATTAGTGGAAAGATTAGCCAGTACTAATGTACCGTTGCCCAGGGGACGTCCGAATGTACTAATCGTTCACACTTTCCGTGGAGACTCTTTCCATGTTTCGATGAGATGGATGGCGACAGTGATTATGAGGGTGTGGAACCAGTAGAAACACAACTCAACTAAAGCCTAACTAACCAAACCCTGGTGACCGCTGGGATAATTCCCCTTTCTGGAAAATACCCAAGGTATCAGCTTGGAATCGAACCCGGTACCCCAGGCTCGTAGAAAAATGTTGACCACTACACCACGGGACCGGTTATAGCTAATAGTGAATAGAGCACAATAAAGCACAATTCATAAGAAAAATACAACGGTTTATAAAGAAACGCAGTGAGTTTTACTAACAGAAAATGACCTAGCCTTATCTGTACTACTAAACAAGAAATCTAAAAATATTTGACTACAAGGTTAGCCCGGAAAACTTCATTAATGAGGCTATTACTTGAAACTTGAAACTAACTTCATTTAAGATGTTTTTTGTAGTTTTTATAGCAAAACTTTTTTTGGCAAAAATAGATAACATATTGCTCCAGTACTAACAAATAATTCAATTTTCTTCACATGGTGACTTCAAAAAATCTTGAAATTGCCAATGGTGTCCTGGAATTTAATGACAACTTTTTTCTCTTCATTTAGAAAGTTTGTTAGATAATGCCAACATGGTTATGACAAATATTCAGGAACTATTGATATCACCATGTGAAGAAAATTAAACTCATTGTTTCTACTGGAGCAATATTTTATTTAATTCGGTCAATAAAAATGTTTTGCCATACAAATTGCAAAAACACTGGCCTTTTCTCAAGTCCCCTTCTATTCCACCGTAAGCGGTGCCTGTACTATAAAATAAAATTCTATTATTTTCTGATTTTATTACTGTCATGAGTATTATGGTAGACCTACTTCTCAACAACATAATCAAAAATGTACTAGCCAGTGGCAGCTCGTGTATAGTCACTGCGGAACTGCAGCACCCCCTATTTCCACTTGATAATATCGATAACATTTAATATAATGAGCCATTTTTTTCTTTAATTGTTTATTTATTTTTGTAGTACAATATATATTCCTTAATCTTAATGTCAGTACTTCAGTAGCCATCCCCCAGTATATGAAAAATATACAAAAATCTTTGTAAGGAACTGTGCGCTTCACAGTGCCAGTGACGTGGTATTTGACTGTTGTGCACATGCGCATACAGGAGGGGTGTGGGGAGGAAGGTGGGACTGTTGCTCTCGGAGTGCCGGCCGGCTCTGGCGTGATGGTGGAAGGAAGCTTTTTTTTACTGAGCGTGTGTTGTGTTTAAAAACCGTGTACCATATTCTTGAATGTGATAAAGTGTAGGTACAATTGGATTATTATTCTGCTTACAGCTATTCTATTTGATTCATTTTTTCGGTTCTTTTATTTAACAGAAAGACTAAATGCGCTTGCAGTACTTTCAATGGAGAAAAATTTCCTCAATTGTCATCCAGAGATCAAGGAGAAAATTATTGAACTTTTTGCGCAAATTAAAACAAGAAGAATAGATTTCATTTTTAAATGAATAGATCAAGCTTGAACTGTAACAATTTAAGTGAAAGTAAGTAAAAAAGTTTGGTTTTTTTTTGTTAAGATTTTATCAAGTTCCTGAATAAATTTTCTTTTTATACAGGTTTTTTCCCTTTTATACATTTTTAAAACAAAGGCTATTAGTTTTCTGGAGCAGCACCCCCACTAATTTTAGCTACCAGCCGCCACTCGTACTAGTTCTACTTTATTTTCAATAATATGCAAAATCGTAGGTCATTGACGCTAAAACAAAGAAAATTCGTTAATAACAAACACGTATGGCTACCACAAGTAAATTCAAACACGAACAAAATATATTTCCCGTCTGCTGTGTCTACTTGCGTTTTAATTGGCTAGAGTCTCTCTCCTTGCATTCTCATTGGATGATAAGTTTTTAAGTCCAAGGGTCGTCTATGATCAAGTACATGGATAGCATATAAAGTTAAACCTCTTCGCCACCCAGCCCCAAATTAGGATAAGGAGATGTGGACTATGTACGGTCCAATTTTAATAGTAAGGTGTTATTTTTTTAGTTGGTCAACATTGCGAATATTTTACTATATTATCAGTGTTATTTTATAGGTATTGATAATATATAATAAAAATGACAGGCGCAGACCACATGACCTGACGTTTAAACATGGGAAGGTTGATATAGTTATTGCACAGCTGTTCTCGTGAAAGTTGGGCTGTAGACGAGGCTTAATACGCTAAGGCGTTCAGGAACTTTCAACGGTCCTCAAAGCGGTGCTCATACGGTTGTTGTCTTGAGGTGGTGTGAATTGTTTGTTGTACAAGTACTGCCCTACCTCCACCCACTACTTGTTAAAACTTCTGAAACAATTATTACAATGGCTTTTCCAAGTCTCAAAACTATTTGAAGGACGTTCTTTTTTTTTAATACTTTTTTTTTAGGATCATTTAACGTGCACTTTATGAACTAAATGACTACATAAGTACACCACTTTAAAAAAAACTAATTCTAAAATAGAAAGACTCAAAATGCAGTCCATCAGACGTCAATTCATCACTGTGATTGGAAAAATCTCCGAATTAAAGAGCGATATATTTGTTTCAATTTGACCAAGAATCGAACACCTAGTCCTTAGTTCGGTAAGCAGACGAACGAATGAATTAGTCAATAGCTCTCCCGAAATACCCCTCCCCATCCCCCACAAACTTTCGCATGTTTCGCCACCATTCCAAGCTATACGTTTTTTTCTAAGCTAATAAGGTAGGATTGAAGAAGGTATAGTTTAGAAAAAATATTCCAGCAATTGTGGGAGTGAGGGTGGGAAACCATTTCAATTAGTAGTTTTGGGAACAGTAGACCTTTCTCCCTCCATGTTATCGTCGCTACAGCCTTAATATTTCTCTTTGGATTTAAAGTTAAATATTTCTTATAATTCCTGCTTGGATTTCAAGTTGAAATAGCTCCTAACACTGGTCAACTAATTGAAACTATTTTTCTGTATCTGGTTTGTAAATGGATGGTTATAAATAATTTTCGGGTGCTGAACTCGGTGGAAAAAATCTGAGTTTCTCTCTTACGTCACATTTCCAAAATACACAGCACCAATACAAAGACACTAATACGACATTAGCAATTATTTAATCATTTTTAATACAAACAAAATATAGCGCTCAGAACTCGCCTATACTTTCTTGATAGAAAAAACACAAATTAAAACCAACAAAAAGCACTAAAATAATCCACATTAAGCCATGATAAAATTATTTACAAAGTTCAATGCCAATTTTCTTTGACAAACTCATTAAAACCAACAAAAAGCACTAAAATAATCCACATTAAGCCATGATATTATTATTTACAAAGTTCAATGCCAATTTTCTTTGACAAAATAGGATGACGATGCTTTTCTTTTGTAAGGTGTTTCATCAGTTTCCCTAAAAAGAAACCAACAGTAATAGCCCGGTGGTAACGATGATCCATGGTCAGAATATCTTGGTGAAAGTGTTCGCCCTGTTCGTCACTAACACTACCATAATTTTCTGTTCAGACATTCTCAATGTTTTGATTGGTACCAAGGAGGTTCGAGAGGGCAAAGCTTGACTGAGGAGCCAGCTCCAGCCGGACCGTCAGGGGCATCGGCGATTACGACGCTCCTGCCCATCCCTTCGTCGGCGTCGGCAGGTGACCTAGGAATCAAATCAGGTGATTCATGACCCTTCTCCTAGTCGTGTGAGACTTGGGGGTGGGGGGCAGTGATAGTGTGCGGGTTGCCTAGTGCTACGGAGAAGGGCACCCGTGGAGTAATTACCGATCAGGTTATATGTGTTGTGTGTGGGGGGGGGGGGACATAAATCCCCCCCCCACTTAAAATGATTATGTACTCTAATTTGGGATCGTTAAAAAAGAAAAAACTTTAATAATAATAATAATAATTATTATTATTATTATTATTATTATTAGCACCGCGTCTTACTACCCGTTCGGGTTATACGCACTTACGCTAATGTGTAATGGTAGGGTGATTGTGAGATGAAATGGAGGACCTACAGTTTAACGTGGAATCCGAACCACGGTGGCAGGCCTGGTATTCCACACATTCACAAGTTGTGATTAATACACGTCTTGTCAGAGGTGAAGGAAGGGTTTGGTAATCAGATAAATCTGTGCCGGGACCGAGGATTGAACCCCGGCAGTTTTATTTATTATCTAATACTAATGTTGCTTTCAAGAACCCCTAGGGGTTGGTGTATGTTATTGTTTCCCTTATGTCTTCAGTTAATGTTTATCAAATGTATTATGTATGGATAATAAAATTTACTTAAGAAAGAAAGAGGTGACGCATGACATGTAAAGTCTGTTCACGATAGGTTTTTACCTGGATGACAGTTCAAAAATCATATGTTTAGGTTTTGGGTTGCCAACACTTTTAAAAGATCACTGTTTTGTTATATATGATAAATTTTTAATTGCATGTTATATTTTACATTTAAAATAACGTAAACTTAAATTTTCTTACACTGTTTCATAACTTTTAATAATTTATTTTAGCCCAATCTTAAACAATATTTTAGACACAATTAGTAGTACTTATTTTTCATGTTGGAATGTTATCTATGATGTGTAATATAGCGTATACATTAATACCTTTTAATACAAACAACATATTTAATTGGAAAAGAAAACATACTTGTAATTTTTTATATATAATAAATTATTTTATGATTATTTTGATCGTATTTCGAAATATTTAACTGAATAAAATATGTTTATCCACTGCGTGGGTGTATCGTTGTAAATAACTTGTTTCCGTCACGTTCAATCACATGATTTAAATTTGTTGGCCGCCATTTTGAAGCTATGTTAGTTAGTTAGACCTTTTGTGAAAGTGATGTGAATAATACCTTTTTTAAGTGAAATAAAACGATAAATAAACTTTGTGCCCGACCTCTAATATATAAATTAGATTGGCTTAAAATATTGTGGTTAACTCTCACATTCATATATTACCATACGTTTTTATTACAGCTATCCAAAGTGACAGATGTCAACTGTTGGCGTAGGGATACATTATGAACTATTTCTAGTAACTTTTTTAGCTGTCATCCAAGTAACCCAATACGTACCTATATTATTATTATTATTATTAGCACCGCGTCTTACTACCCATTCGGGTTATACACACTTACGCTAATGTGTAATGGTAGGGTGAATGTGAGATGAAATGGAAGACCTACAGTTTAACGTGGAATCCGAACCACGGCGGAGGCCTGGCATTCCCCACATTCACAAGATGTCTTGTCAGAGGTGAAGGAAGGGTTTGGTAATCAGATAAATCTGTGCCCGGACCGAGGATTGAACCCCGGCCGCCAGACTTACCTATACACAGTTCATGGCCGCACAAATTCACATTTTAGAAATCTTGTCATATTTAATTTTCTTTATTTTTCTTTCCGATCTCTCCGCGGAGTACTTGGAGATGCTTCACGGAGCACCATTTGGGAACCGCTGAATTAGACTATTACTCTTATAGTAACTTGAAAAATTAACGTTTAAATTGAAAAGTAAGTATTCATTAGTTAAGTAAAAAGCAAATTACATTTTCTTACTTTTTGTCTCTCAGGTGAGCTCCCCCGGACGTTAGGCAAACCTCAACACGTTGTCCATAATCCGCGTTGTCAACATAGATTGTCTAATTGTTTCCCACCCACCCTGTATTTAATTGAGTATGACATCTGATGATTAAACATTCAACAAGGTGAAGTATCGATAAGCTGCTTTATCCTCTATTAAGATGGATAGTATTGGTTTTACAAGGTGTCTTTTTAATGGATGGTCTTGTGAATGTATTCCAAGAGATGGATCATTAACTGTTATCGATCTAGTCGCATCTATCATCATCGGAAGATCAACGAAATGACGCTGGTTGAATCGGGAAGAAGAATCAAAACGAGATAATACGAAATATTTGACGCAATTTAATTTGACAGTCTTAACGAATCGAATCAGGATTACATCTTTTACTTTTGTTACGACCCCTTGGAGAAAGAAGTAGAAGTACCCACTTCGATGGCTGCATGGTCTAAGGCGCTACTCTCGCAGTAGACTAGACTACCGATAACGGGGAGATTGAGGTTCGAATTCCAGTTGGGTGTCCTGACGTGGTTTTCCCCCCTAAATGATTTTCCACTCTCCGTTCATGCAAATATGGGTACACTTCCTTTAAATATAACCTTATTAATCCTTAAATCCATTAGCGTAATTAGTACATGAGCGTATAACCTGAATGGGTATTAAAACGTGGAGCTAAAATAAAAAAAACTCAAGATTTTTATACATTTCGACGTTTCATGACCCTCTGAATGAATGAAAAGTGGTTTACGCGAGGCTGTCTGTCTGTCTTTCTAACTAGAGTCGATACTATTTTACCGATCGGACCAAAACTTGGTAATTAGGGTTTTCATAAGGTTTCCCTGAGGGGTTTTTAGGAATTAGATATACCACCCTAAAATTTAGGGTAGTTTACTTAAGGGCATTTTTTTGGAGGGGGGGCCTCCTCATCTTACGTTTCGTTCGGGCCATACACTTATGTATTAATTGCTCTAATGGTTCTAGGGATCAGGAAGGTTATATTTAAATAAAGTGTATCCGCATTTGGGTAGGGGAAGATTGGAAAACCATTTTGTAAAAACCACCTTCAGTACATCCGACCAAATTTCAAACCTCGATCTTCCCGTCATCGGCAGTCCAATCTACTTTGAGAGTAACGCGTTAGACCACGTGACCACCGAAGCGGGTTAGTGACCAATTGTAGAGGAACTATACATGCGAACCAAAAAAAAAGGCTGAATTCCCCTGGTATATAACTTTAGGAATCACTATCATTATTACTAGCACCACGTCTTACTACCCGTTCGGTTTATACGCACTTACGCTGATGTGTAATGGTAGGGTGATTGTGAGATGAAATGGAGGACCTACAGTTTAACATGGGATCCGAACCACGGTGGAGGCCTGGCATTCCTCACATCTACAAGTTGTGATTAATACACGTCTTGTCAGAGGTGAAGGAAGGGTTTGATAATCAGATAAATCTGTGCCGGGACCGAGGATTGAACCCCGGTCGCCAGCACAGAAGTCCGACACCTTACCCCTAGACCACCAGGTCACCAAGGAATCACTATCAAAAGGTATAGGTTTTTTTAAAGATAACGTGTATCCAAATAAAACTTAAAAAACAACTTATTATCTACTAAAACTTCACAGGGCCAAATGTCAAGTGCGGTTTGTTAATATCGACATCGTTTCGAGATCAGAATAAACAATATACAGTTCTAACTCGTTATCGAAGGAAAATTCCCATACATTATTTTGTTATTTATTACTGATCCAGGTACTTTAGGAAATAGACCTCTCGAAAACACGGAATCGTACAGAGACGGACACGTGTAATGTGTTCAGTCTCAAGAGGGTTACGTGGAAATCCTGTTTCGAATGATCGATGAGTTTAATTACAGATACTACTTACATGTAAATAACTACTTACAATGGAGAACTAATAATCATTTCGTCAACGATTAAGTGGCAATATAAATGTCAGTTTGAGGTAATTTTACACTTTTAATTGATTTCTAAATTATTTTTGTTTTAACTTGTACGGTTATTAAGGGCGTTCATCATATCAGGCCCAACTCAGTTCCCAGCTCGTACAAGGTATTAAACTAAAAAAGAAAAGAAAAGACCTGCGATATGCCAGAAATGTGCGCAGTGCATTCGTATTTGAACAATTACCCGAAATTTTCCGCGGTGACGATGGGGGACAAAGAGACAAAGTTTCTTGTTAATAACGGCGTATATCTCTATTAAAGACAAAATACAAATACGTGCACAGTGCTTATCTGTGAAGCCATTCTAAAATGGTAAAAAAAAAACACCACCTTTTCAACACAGATTTTATCCAAATATAATTTAATATTTCAACAATATTCACTATTAGGAACTTCTAGTGACTCTTTATATCCATTAATGTTTAATCAGAGGTTATCCACGTGCAAGGCCGTAACCGGTCAATAATTTCAGAAGGGGGGGGACACACACACTGTGCAAGGCCGTAACCGGTCAATAATTTCAGAAGGGGGGACACACACACACACACACCCCGATTGCAGGACGAGAAACAGTTCTAGAAGCTATGTGAAGTGGTTTTTTTTATAGCAGCATAACACCCTAACTTCCAGAGGCTAGGAAAATTTTTATATATTAAACACCACTAGAAACTCTCTGAAGTGCTTTTCATGGTAGCACAGCCCCCCAATTTGTACTTGTATCTTAATTTTGATATTGTTTGAACCATAAATAAAGCCATATGTATTTTGTTCATAAAATTTCGGGATGGGGTTTTTGAACCCTCAACACCCTCCCCCCTCCAGCTATGGTCTTGCCCACGTGTGAAATTGTTCTGGTAAATTAACGATTTCTAGCCGACTGTATCACAGAATTGATGGGCATATGATGCACGCTCTTAAGGGCGTAATCTAAGATGCAAGGGGATAATGAAAGAGTTTTTTTATCCATCACATCCAATTACCCGTTAGGGGCTATACACATATGTTTCAACTACTCTAATATGCTCGGGATGAGGAAGGTTGTACTTAGAATAAGTGTATTTACATTTGCGTGGGAAATAATCTAGTTACAAAAAAAAATACTTCTAGTACATCTAGATTAGATTTAAACCCGAGCTCCTCATCGTCTGAAGCCTAGTCTATTGCGGTAGTGACGCCTTGGACTACGCGGCCACCGAAACAGTTTTGAAATAATGTTATTTGTACTTAAAGGCAGCTACTCGCCGGCAGTCAGTGATATATTATTATTAATGTATGTTATGACACAAACAAGGTGAGGCATGACTTACATTTCTAAAGGTGGCTTGTCGGATTATGCTAAGAGTGATTGCAAAGTAGTTCAGTACTTCCCCGTGTATTTTCTTTTTTTAAATATATTATATAAAAGTAAGTACCATACCAATTGCGAGAAGTTTCCTACAGTCTTTTGGATGACGTCACGTTGACAAAGCTATTACTTCTCGTATGGATAGTAAATGAGTATTTTAGCGGTATGAAGCATACATTTTTAACAGTATCCTTTCCATTTCATCATACTACCCATCCGTACGAGATTTGGGGGTGCAAAGAGTATATGAGATAGTAGAGGAAGCAAGGTTTGAGAGGGTATGGACATGTAATGAGGATATTGGAGTACATGAAATAGTAGAGGAAGCAAGGATGAAAGGGTATTTAGACATGTAATGAGGATGGAAAAGGAAAGAATTTCAAAGAGAATGATGGGAATGAAGCTTGCAGCAAAGGTACCGCACAGGATACCAAGAAAGAGATGAGTGGGAGCAGATAACAGCAAATGTATGAGTGAAAGGAGAATAATAGAATCAATTAAAGAAGAACTAATGTTGGAAGGAAGGAGGACAGTGGAGGCATTTTATTAAAGTGACCCGGCCACAAACTGGAAACAGTTGATGATGAATAAGGTAGGGAGGGATAAGAAGGTAGAATTTAGGGGGGTTGTAACCATACTTGTGGCAAGAGAGAGTGGGAAACCATTTATTATTATTATTATTATTATTATTATTATTTAGCACCACGTCTTACTACCAGTTCAGGTTATACGCTTTAAGTACTAATTACGCTAATGGATTAGGAATTGGGTAGGTTGGATTAGAGGAAGTGAACCCGCATTTGCGAGGAGGGAGAGTGGAAAACCATTTAGGAAAATCACCCCCAGTTCACCCGACCGAGATTTCGAACCTCGATCTCCCCGTCCTCAGCAGTCGAGCTCAACACGACTAGCGCGTTAGCCAACTACGCCACCGAGGAGGGTGAAACCATTTAGAAACACTCCCTTCCTCCACCCCCTTTCTCTCTCAGTACACCTCAACCTCTCAGTCGCTGTAAATCTATATAAAACCAGACTAATGATAATACACTGTGCTCACCAGCACTTTTAATTTGGTTCCCATACCTTAACCCATGCTACTAGCTTGTGCCGAACTAATCTACACTTGAATAATTGTTCCTCGCAATAAACTGTAAGTATTAGCCACAATAGTAGGCACAAGGAACTAAGGCGTTGGTCTCTTCTTGTCTGGTTCGCCAGAGTTGGGGAGGTCAAGGCTCGAATCCCGGATGGTTGTAAAGAGGTGGTTTTTTAATGGTTTCATTTCCTCCCTCCAGATAAATGCAGCTACTTTTCCTATAAATTCTACCTAACCCATCCTTACTTCCATTATTATAAATAAGTGTATAGCAAGGACATAGCACATCAGACTGGACTGTAAATAACTGGGAGATCACGGTTAAAATTTCAGTTGAGAGATACCGAGGGCCGGTTTTCCTAAATGGTTTCCCCGATCTCTCTAGGCACAAATATGGTTATATTTTCTCAAAATTTTACCTTTCTCATTCCTAACACATTACTATAATTATATTATATACATATAACCTAAATGGGAGGTAAGACACTGTAGAGGGAGAAGGGGGTGGAAAGCAAAATTAAATAATTAGAGATAGTGTACTTAAAAAATGAATAAAAAATAAAAAAATTGAGAACACGTATTTTGGTGCAAAATTAAGTTTATTGCAAAGCTATATTTACTTATCACCAATATTATCCTGCTTAAAACATTGTAACATTTATATCAATTGTTCAGTTGATTTTTTTTTAAAATTTTAGAGTACCCTTTTATTCTTTCGTACATATTTATTTTTCCACTTTAGTAGGACCCTATTCCCCTTGTTGAGCCTGAATTTGCGGAATGTAACCATAACACATAAATAACTTAAATACAAGGAAATGGTACATATATTTACTTTAATTAATAACCATTTACTTAGGGGATGTCCATAAACTATGTACACATAAAGGGGTGGGGTGGAGGAGTGCCCGGCATGACGAGGGTTGGGAGAGCAGTCAGATATTGTGTGACGTCATATTACAATTAGGTGTATCGAGTAGCAGCTGCGCGCAAGTATAAACCAACAATGATCGACTTGCCGAGCTTGGCAAACATGTACAAACAAGTTTAAATTAAAGGGTTGTCTAGGTTCTACAACTAAAAATATTATTAAATAGGTGGAGGGGGGGAGGGGTGTCATTATATTGCGACACCATATTGGAAGGGGGATTCACCAAATTATGACAATATGTGACAAGGATGGGTGGAGGCATCTAAAAACCCAAAATTAGCATGACATAGTTCATAGACAGCAGCTTATTTAATATTTATGAAACAAAAAATTTTAGGAATGTCACAAAATGTATATCATGATTGGTTTTAGATTAGTTACCAAATATCCTGAATATTTGATGATGGAAAACAAAGTAGAGCTAAATATATAAAACATAAAAAAAATATAATATTTGGGACGGGACCATCAAATCCTTAAGGATAGTCAAAATTTGTGAAAATATAGATTTTTTTAAAAAATCTTAGTTTGTTTTAGATGCAGTCACGAACCACACCAACAGATCCCAGATGAATTATCTAACACTTAAATGGATGTACAGTATTAATGTTATAATGAAGGCATTGTCACAAAATATGTTAATATTATGCATTTGTGCAATTATTATTGTACCGTCGAAGGTTACTGCATTATTTGGTGGCTCACCACAATTATTTGATTGCTTAATTATAGCCAGCAATTTCCGCATATCTATCAAAGACTCTGCCTTGAAATATTAATGAAGAATGACCCTGGGCACGAGATGACTCCTGGAGCATTGACATACCAAGCAAAAGGTCCCAGGTTTGATTCTCAGGTTTAGGTCTAATTTTTGAATTGAATGTATTTTGATACAGATATTATAATTAAAAACCAAAATATCATATTTAACTAATTCATCATGTCAACATTAATTTATTATTTATATTTTTGTTATTTCTTTTACTCTTATTGGTTAAAAGTTTCTCAAAGATTTTGATCCAAATAGATAGATAAAGGGAAACTTAGGATATGAGATTTAAATTTTTTAAATAGTGGATTCGACAAACTAAATAGTATGTAAATAAAATATGTTTAGAATTCAATCTTTTACTTTACCTCCCACATTGTTAGATTTTATAAAAAACTTGACTAGCCTTGTGGTATGGTGGTCAGAGCCCCTGGCTGCTGACATAGAAGTCCGGTTTCAATTCCTGGTTTGTATCAAGGGATTTTTTTCTTTTTTCAAAGGGGAGTAATTTCATGGTCACCAAGGTTTGGTTGATTAGTTTAAGATCTTCATTGGCTCTACTTTGTTATATTTACTATCACCTCGTCTCATCGGGACATGGAAAGAGCCTCCACAGAAAGGATGTACGATTAGTACATTCAGGCATCCACTGGGCAATGGTACATTAGTACTAGCGATCTCTCTGCAAACAAAGCTTCAGATTGATGTAGCACAGACACCATTATTATTATTATTATTATTATCAAGACCTTTAGATTCATTTTTTTTTAATGTGCACTTTCTGAACCGATTGATTATATCAGTACATGAGAATTTTTATGTGCAAGAGCGAATGAACTTATCAATTTTGTTGGGAAAGTTATTTTCACAAACCTTCAAGGGTTCTTTTACATACTACAATTGACATGGGACCGACTGCTTTACTCCCCCTTCACCTGGGGTTGAACTCGCAGACATTAAGTCCTGAGGCGGGCACTTTACCTCAAGACTTTGAAATTAACTAAAAGCTGAGATTATTAAGTTCAAAATTAAACATTTATCTTATCTATTTATTGAAACTATTCCTGATGTCATTACAAACTAGCTTCGTTTTATATTTTAGGTATAACATACTGAAATAGAGACCAAATCATTGAAACATCATGTCAATAATCTCTGTACAGTTAGAGAAAGAAAAATAACTAATAGATAGTATCAGCACAAGAAATTAATTACTCATTTGCTAAACAGTTATGGGCTTTGTTAAGTAAGATACATTAGGTAAGTTATCTTGTTATTGTTAAAGAAAAAAAAAGTTTTAGTAAACAAATGATAGTGTGTCTACCTAATATTAATTGATGATACTTTATCTACTATTAATTGACGATATTTTATAACAAATTTAATTAAATAAATAGTGTATGGGATAAACTTAGAGATGGGTCAGAACTATTTTTTTATGAATTTGAATCTCGAATCTAAATATTCATTTAAAGTATAAATTCAGAAACTCGTTTCAAATCATAATTTTAGAAAACATAAGGGGTTAGGTTCTCTATATTAATTTTCAAGTTAATATGTATAATTTAATAATTGTTGACTATTAACATTAATTTTATTGTTGCTATGTTGCATTTATATTAACATTAATACATTCAGTTAGTGTTAAATTAATGGTCTAATCTGGTTGTTAAATTTGTTCTATAATATGTGAGGTTAAACCACCAATTAGAGCTCTAATACCAATTCAGATACAAAATATAAAATAAATTAAATCTTTTTTAAATCAAGAATTCAATATTCTCTTGAGTCTTCTAATATTATTAAGGATTCGAAGGCCCAATCCCTATATTAATATAAATCTGTTGTCTGTTGTTGCAAATAAAGAGAGTTTCGCAGGAAAATGTGTCTTTGAGGAGAGTAACAAGCAGGCGATTCAAACACACAGATATTAGGATATTTTAATTGGAAATATTTCTTCAGGATGAACTTTTTTTTTTCCTTTTCGAGGTACATTTTGTTATATTTGTACATATCAGTTGAAGCTATTGGGCTGTCCAATAACTCTATACGCTTATCAGAGGAGAGAGAACAAGGAGAGTAATGCTCTGTGTGGCCAAATGTGACAAGCTGGTAGGGGAGAGTAATGCTCGGCGTGACCAAACGTGATGAGGTGGTAGGGGAGAGTAGTGCTCGGTGTGACCAAATGTGACAAGCTGGTAGGGGAGAGTAATGCTCGGCGTGACCAAAC
The DNA here is from genome assembly GCA_902141375.1 of Timema poppense. NCBI lineage: Eukaryota > Metazoa > Arthropoda > Insecta > Phasmatodea > Timematidae > Timema > Timema poppense. Next base: position 33,233 of record CABFOV010004312.1, on the reverse strand, counting down.
GTGATGAGGTGGTAGGGGAGAGTAATGCTCTGTGTGGCCAAATGTGACAAGCTGGTAGGGGAGAGTAATGCTCGGCGTGACCAAACGTGATGAGGTGGTAGGGGAGAGTAGTGCTCGGTGTGGCCAAATGTGACAAGCTGGTAGGGGAGAGTAATGCTCGGCGTGACCAAACATGACAAGGTGGTTCGGGAGAGTAATGCTCGGCGTGACCAAACATGACAAGGTGGTGGGGGAGAGTAATGCTCGGCGTGACAAAACGTGACAAGGTGGTGGAGTAGAGTAATGCTTGGTGTGACCAAACGTGACAAGGTGGTGGAGGAGAGTAATGCTCGGCGTGACAAAACGTGACAAGGTGGTGGGGGAGAATAATGCTCGGCGTGACAAAACGTGACAAGGTGGTGGAGGAGAGTAATGCTCGGCGTGACAAAACGTGACAAGGTGGTGGGGGAGAGTAATGCTCGGTGTGACCAAACGTGACAAGGTGGTGGAGGAGAGTAATGCTCGGTGTGACCAAACGTGACAAGGTGGTGGAGGAGAGTAATGCTCGGCGTGACCAAACGTGAGGAGGTGGTAGGGGAGACGAGCGAGATAATGTGTGATTTCCAATTACATTTAAGCATATCAGGAAGTGTTGTGTGTTACTAAACCTGACTGTGTGCACACATAAATAAACAATGAACAACTCAATGACTTTGGTTGCCAAGTTTGACAAACACAAGTTCTAATAAATAGGTTATATAGGCTTTACAAATAAAACATACTATTTTGGGAGTGAGGGCAAGGATCCGTGATATTGTGACATAATATAAGAATGGGGTTAGCAAGGTTGTGACAAGGGAGAAAGGGGTAAGAAAAATAATCAACGTGACATAGTTTATGGACAGATCCCCTATGAGAGTAGACCTTAAAAATAAAATCAATTGTTGGACCACAAAACCCCATTTATAGCAAAGTAGTACCTGGTGGGAAGTAAAAGGCCACCAGTAATGGAACTACTTTTATTTAATTACTACACTGGACATAATTCTAGTAATTATTCAGTTTTAAAAATAAATTCATTGCAAACATAAAAACCCACCAAGTGAGTTAATTTATAGTATAAATATAATCTTAAGCAAATAATGCATGATAAATTATTAATATAATAGCATATCATAGAAAGTATCAACTATAAATCCAAACTATAAAAAACAAGCTTGTAAACTATATAACAAAGGGCACTTAGCCCCAAATTCTAATAGGCTTACAAAATAACTAATATTTTTTTTACTATTGTATTGAAAAACATTATAAAAGCAAGATACTGGCATAATTATTATGGATATATAATTAAATAAATACGAAGGTCATTCAGAAGGAAATACATATTTGCGCACAGCGCACTTTTATGTCAACGACTGGTCCAAAATGAAGGTCACCCAAACTCATTCACCCATTGGCTTTGTGTCACGTAAGCTTTTGTGCCAATAGCAGCCATTTTAGAGTTTTTTATGAGTGTTTAAAATGAATGAAAAAATTGATAATCCGGCCTACTGTCAAGCGTGACTCTTTACTCAGTTTTTAAACGCACAAAATGTCCGACCTTGTAACATTAACTGTCGAATTACGGCAGTGTACAGCGAGGATGTTTTGGATTATCATCTGTAAGACGGTGGTGTCAAATGTTTAATGTGAGAATTACGGCAGTCAATGGAAAAAGTACCATCCTCGATCAACGACAAAACAGAAGCCATTAAAACAAACATTTTACACCCGGAAAGTCATGGCATTGGTATTTTGGAATGGAAGAGACGTCTTCTGCATGCCCGCATGCTGTTGACAAGACGCAGAAACTTCGAGACGTTGTCTGGAAAGTTTTTGACCATACGGCGTAGAGTACAGAATTGACGCAAACTGATTCTCACTCGTTCACTCATATGAAGGTACTTTTGGGTGTAACAAAATTTGAAAGTGATGAATTCAAGGATATGGTCAAATAATATTGGTAAATGGACTGGTGAAAGGTCTACACAATGAGGTCATAAAATATGACCAGTAGCTTAATCTTTCTTGGAACTGTGTAGAAAAATAGCTGAAAGTATTTTATTATAAAAAATCACAGAATAAAAATTGTTTTGTTTTAATTTGTTTTAAAACCCCTAATGAGAATATTACTTTCTGGGCGACCCTCGTATTAAAGAACTGTATAAAATGAAGCAAATATCTCCTAAGGAAGATGTCATGTGATATTGAAATATTAAAGTGTTTGTAAACAAACTTATGTTAGTTTTCTTAATTTGTGCTCCATTTTTCACAATTCTCTCATTTAATCAACTTTTATAACTTGATTGATGTACTTTATTTCATACATAAAAATAATATAAAACTAATATCACAATAACTAGGATTTGAACATAATTATTCATAAATATTCTAAGACATATACTAGACTCTAAAATTTGCATTATGTTGATTAAAAGTACAGTGTGAATCATAAAAAACCAATATATCAATTCAAAACCGAGAGGATATTAACTCTAATTAAGTACATTTTTAGAACTAAAATATCCATTAATTTATAAAAGAAAAGTGATAAATTTACAATTATATTTGTGAAGTACACTAATTTCACAAATGCATGCACAGCCGAAGATTTAAAAAGTTTAAATAACCAACTATAATGTAATAATATCCAATAGAATTAAATACAAATAAAAATAAAAACATACACAAGACCAAATATAAAAAGGTTGAATTGAAACAAAGCATATTTGAGCAATACAATAATATCCAAACAATAATTTATGCAAAAGGAAATATTTGTTTCTGATCAAACTGATATTTTCTTTTCAAAATACATTTGGAAAATTTCAATAGAAAAAAATTATAATAATATTACAATGATAAAAGATTTTAATATTCATCCTCAAATATTTCAGTTTTTTCCAAAATAATAAACAGAATAAAATCCTAAAGCAATAAGTTAAGGAGATGTACAAAGTAAACATATTTTATTTAAAGCAAAGTTGAATTAAAACAATATCAATAATTATCAATTTCAAATATTACCGATACCAAATAAAAGTTAGAATAGTTTTTTTTTGTATGTTGCAAAGATATATGTAAAGAGACTGAACAGGTACCGACAAAAGGTATAAAAAAATAATTAAAAATTAAGATCAAACCAGATGGAGTTAGGCAAATTTCTTAAGATTATGTTATGACAAATTAAAATAAATACAGCCATTAGTAATGATCACAGCTGATTAATTAGTTCAAATAAAACTCACAAAACTAAATAAAAATTAAACTGAAACAGCTGCAGGAATGGAAAGAGGAGGTGATGGATGACAAGGCACAGCACAAAACCAAGTGAGGCGATAGAACGAGATGGAATAGATGTGAAAGAAGCAGAGAGTGTGAAGTATCTTGGTAGTGTGATTGATGCAAAAGGGGGCAGCGGAGAAGATATAGTGAGATAAGGGCAGCAGAGAGAGGTTTTTTACAGGTGTGTAAGAGACCTACTTTGGAAAAGAGAAGTCCCCCTAAAGAATAAGAAAGTCATGTCACCAGAACAGATAGGATTAGGAATGAAGATCTAAGGTCAAGAGTTGGGGTACATAAGATAGTAGAGGAAGCTAGGATGAGATGGTATGGACATGTAATGAGGATGGAAGGGGATAGGATTCCGAGAAGATTTAAGGATATGAAGTATGTAGGGTAGAGACCACAAGGGAGAACAAGGAAGAGATGAGAGGAACAGATAGCAGCAAGTGTGCAAGTGAGAGAAGCAGAGTGGAAGGACAGAGGGAGTTGGAGGCATTTTAATAAAGAGACCCGACCACAGGGTGGTGGTGGTGAGGGAATAATAGGATTCGGCTTTTCTGCGGTTAGTATAAAATTGATGGAGATATTTCAGTTATTCCAGATGATGCACTTGGCAACTTGGCAAAGTGTACACATAATCTGGAATCTAAGCTTTAAGGGGGCTAACTAGTTAATTGATGTATTGCCAGTCAGGTGTTGCACTTAGGTTAAATATTGACAAAACTTTTAACAGAACACAAGTATAGTGTTTACTGGGATTAACACAAAACTACTTTCTATGATCTTATATATATAATACAGACTTATAGAAACAGTTGACAAGTTAAAATTTTCCACTCGGAAAAAATCTCAAACTCCACATATTTTGATGAATCCCTGAATGCCTGGAAAAACTAAACAGCACATGATGACAAGTGGCAGGAAAGTGTGTATGATAAGGAATATGATATAAATATGTACACTATAATACATTTTCCAACCTAACCAAATTTTTGTCAAATTTCGAGCTTGGATTTGATAAATATTTCATCCATTTGATTTGACTTTTTTTTAGTATCAAATCTTACTAGCCATTCGGCTTATGTCATAGTTACACTAGTGGAGTAAGGATGAGAAGGTTACATTTGAGGAAATGTATCCACATTTGCTCAGAGAGTGGGAAACCATTTAGGGGAAAACCACCCTCAGTACACCAGACTGGGATCAAACAACGATCTCCCCGTTGTCGGTAGTCTAATCTATTGCAAGAGTGGCACCTTAGACCATGCGGCCATCGAAGTAAGTGACTTCATTTTGAATTTAAAAAGTTGACCTGCACCTCCTTAACTTACAACCTTACCAGAAAAATGTAGGCTCAAAAATTCACATATAAAATACACACACAAAAAAAACAACCCCTACAGTAATTTTTGGATCAGATCAAATCCTATCTTCAGCAGAAGAGATAAGAACATTTTTTTAAAAAAAAGGGTGTCTAGTAATAAACACAAGGTCAAAATTAAGGGAGTGATAAAGAGTATTTCCAACTTTCAGTGTCAATGAACTGGTAATTCTGTAGATCATTGTTTTTGGTGGCAGAATCTTTGCTGTTACAGATATTAAAAAATCATCCATGGTAGATTCGAAAGTGAGTGATCATTTTGAAACGATGACTTCCTCAGCATCCAAAGTAAACAAGTGAATGAGAAGAAGCTACGATATGAATTTTAAACTAATAGCAACAAACAAATAACGTGCAGGCTGCTAACAAGTTTGATGTTTCTAAGGATAGTATTCGACTTCAGAGAGAAAAATGAAAGAAAGTTTATGAGTACTTGAGTACACATGAGTGTCCTGAGGCTGTACTTTATTCGAGCCAATACAATATTGTAAAATGTTTTGTTGTGTTTTAGTTGTGAACGTTTGAGCCTAAATGTGTGGAGCTAGAATGTTTTTCCCTTTTTTCAATATTAGTATTATTTGGCTTTGTAGCACCATTTTTTCCAAATTTCATATTTAAAATGAATGAATCCTGACGTTGAAGCATAATGTATACAACTGTCCCAATGATATAAATAGCACCAACCGACAGCCATAATATATCTGTAGCTTTATCGAGTAAATGTGTCTAAATCAACACAGAAGACTGATGTTCCCACTGTCTGCCCCCAGGAGTAGCAGTTTGTTAACGGGGAGCACAGCCATCGTGGTGAGGACACCACGAAACGTGTCCGAGCGCAGACGGGTGGAAGAGAATGAGGCGTGATCGTCCACCGCCGTGTGAACACCAATTCGGTTGGCAGTTGTCCCCGAGATAAGCTCCGTGCCGTAAGCACTCAGGCAATGCACTGGTTCCGTCGGACCTCTGTTGAAACATAAATTGGTTTATTGTTTCATTTGAGGCTTTTAAGTACACTATGCCAATATTACAGGTGACTCATGTATTTTATTTAAACTGATACTGGAGGTGGGTCATATCTATTGTTTTACAAATCCGAATCTTTATTTTACATCTGAATCCCGAATCTATATTTCGAATCTTGTGAAAAGATGAGGGACAATATATATAATAGAAAAATAGAAAATAGAAATAGTAATTAAATGTTACTTAAATTTTTATTTATTTCAAATTACACATTTTATCAAATCCTTGGATTTGAGGGCCCCAGACCTAATCACTACATTTACCCCTTTAAGCTCTTTTTTTTTTTAGAGCTCCAAGAAGTAAAATGTTTAGATTATGGCCCCAAAAGAGGTACATGACTGGCGAAAGATTGGGAAACATTAGCGTAATTAAGCTACTCACTTCATATTGAAGAGAAGTTTCCCGTCTGAAGCGCTCCACACCGAAACAGACTGATCGAGTGAGGAGCTAACGAATCTGTTCTCATCCACGGCTACCAACTGGAGAACCTCCCCCTCGTGACCTTTCCAAGACGCTAGAATCATTCCCGTCCTGATGTCGAGGATGGTAAGGCACCCCGAGGATTGTCCTACAGCCACCCAGTGACCGCTTGGGCCCACAGTGACACACCGGATATATCCTGCTGGATTAACAGACACCTACACAAGAGAAATAGAAACAATAATCAATAGACAGTGATTTGTGGTAAATAAAATGAATGGATTTCATTAAATAAAAAGTTGAATTTTGATATTCAAAGCCGATAAATAAAAGGCCTTTTTTCTACTAAAAATGTTTAAAAAAAAATCAACACAACTCATCAGCTTAAGTGGTATGGATGGAAAAAACTACGATTAAATTCCAAATGCTTGGAGTCAAAACACTTGCCTTCGGTTACAATATCACAGCCATAATAGCCAGATCAACTTAATGTTCTACATAATCTTTACTAATAGCATTTGGAGGAGGGAAATACGTTTACTGGACTAGGAACTTCGGTTTGTAATAGGAAAAATAAAATTTTAATAGTACATTTGGTGATATTTTTTCTAGAAATTACAGCCATAAAAAGAGGCAAAGAATGATTGATTATATCTAATAATAAATAAAATGTGTTAAGTTTTGAAATCATTAATTATTCTCATTAAAATGAACATGATTGACCATTATTCGTATATAAAGGCAAATTTGTCAATTATGCAAAAATATACAGGCCTGTATTACACATGCAAATTAAATTTAAACAAAATTTTGATAATCATTTTGAATCAGTAAGTAAAAGTACTTAAGAATACGTATCGTAATATTTTTATGTCCCTATTAATCATAAGTGTTACAACTCCTGAGTTTTCTTGAATTATTAACATTTACTTAAATTTTAACTTGAAATGGTTCAATCACTTAGCTCAGTTAGTAGCGTGTCTGCCTACTAGGTTAATGGCCCAACCAAAGGCAAGCATTAAAAAATATATATTAAAAAAAAAGTTAAGTAAACTACATGATCTCTTTTCTCTTTTTAACCTAATATTTTTGTTTAGGTAGTGTTTACAAATTTTAGCCTTAATTTGTCTATTTATTGCACTATCCCACTTAAAAGAGAGTTGATTTGTTGCCAATTTTAACCAAAAAGTATAATATTATTTATCACCTTTTTTCTACCGAAATCTAATTATATTACTTACCACATTATCGGGCCTCTAATTATAGCAAAAAGTTAGCTTTAATTACTATTTCTCTTTTATTTAACACTGACATATTAGATGAAATTAGTAAAATATCAAATCTCTGGAAAATTTACTAAGTTTTTTTTTAACTAAAAGTATAATCAGCGAAGGTTAGACTGGTATCTTTCAGAGTAAACATTGTGCTCTTTCAATGTAGTGATAGAGCCGCTTACACCAACCTTAAGTTCATTGACAAACGAACATGTACGAGCGTCAATAAGTCTGAGAGTAACAACGTCAGTGGTTGCAGCGAGCAGGGTCGTATTGGGAGGAGGCATAGCGCGAAGCACATTGACCTGCGGATGCCGAGACGACTCCAGTGTACCGACTACAGCACCCATGAACGGGTCCCATATGTGGACGCCATAGTCACATGAAGCGACCAGTCTCAACGACTCCAGGAAGGTGATGCCGACCACAGATTTGCGGTGTCCCGTGTATGTCCAATGACAATGTGACACAGTGTTACCATCACCCTAGAATGCAAATAATATACTATACTCATGGTTATTTGGAAGAAGGCAATGAAAGATGGATGGAAACATCTAAATGGAAACACAATATGACATTTTACAATGAAATAGGTGACCTGGCGGTCTAAGGGTGAGGTGTCAGACTTCTGTGTTGGGCGTCCGAGGTTCAATGCCCAGTTCTGGCACAGATTTGTCTGATTGCTAAACCCTTCCTTCACCTCTGGCAAGACATGCATTAATTACAACTTGTGAATGTGTGTAATGCCAAACCTTCACCGTGGTTCGGATCCCACATTAAACTGTAGGTCCTGCATTTCATCTCACAATCACCCTACCATTACACATTAGCGTAAGTGCGTAACGGGTAGTAAGATGCGATGATGATGATGATGATGATAATGGATTAGGAATTGGGAAGGTTTAATTAAGAGGAAGTGAATCTGCATTTGCGTAGAGGGTAGAATGAAAAACCATTTAGGAAAAACCACCCTCAGTTCACCCGACCGAGATTCAAACTTCAATCTCCCCGTCCTCGGCAGCCTGACTCAACACTAGACTATTGATTTACCGAATATGCCACCAAGGCGGCTAAGGTAGGTAACTTAGAGATATAATACTAATTGCTATATTTTTTGAAATTATATTATCTTAAAATCCTATACAGGTAGTAGTGTGCAGGAAATAATTTACAACTTTAATTGGAGTCTGTCAAACAATCATTGTAAATGTTACCTGAAAGAGGCTGCTTCTCTGAGCACCCTCGTACAACCAACAGTTAATCAAACTGTGAATTTTTCCATTATCGCCAGTCCAATATATTGCAAGTGTGACGCCTTAGAATATTTAGTCAGTGAAGCGGGTATTATACTTATTACAACCTAGAAAACAGGACGAGTGGCCACATGGGTACAGGAGTTAGTCTCTCAGCGAACTTGGTTCTCAATGGAATGGGGATAAGTTTCAATGCGGCTTTTCTCATACTTTCTGCTGGCTAATGCGGGTTAGATTCTTCTGAAACTATCCTTCTCACCCCCACACCTTAAATCAAGTTATTTATTATTTTTAGCACCATGTCTTACTACCTGTTCAGGTTATATGCATATGTGTTAATTATGCTAATGAGTTAAGGAGAAGGAAGGTTGAATATAGAGGTGGTGTACCCACATTTTCGTGGAAGTAAAGTGGAAAACCACCCACAGTAAACTCCAACCAGGATTAAATCATGATCTAGTTGTCATTGAAAGTCTAGGCCATTGCTAGAGTAGCACCTTAGACCATGCGACCACTGAAGTGGGTCGAAAATTATTGACTCACATACTAACCATGAGTGTTAACGTTACTTCCCTTGTTTTTACCGCGTTTTATCGGTATAGTCCGATAATCTAACATATTTCGTAGCCCGGCACTGCTAATTATACTGTGCGTGCCAGATTATTATACTTTTTCTGTATCAGTTACGACTTCGCTTTGTATCGAAAAGGTGGACTTAGTATACCCTTAAATAATATAGTTTTATTTATCAAGTTGTAGTTTTACTGACCTGGCTTCTTAGAGACCAGAGCTTAACAGTCTTGTCGCGGCCACCACTTAGGAAGCTATTTTCATTATTCAGAACGTGGACCGCTCGGACGCTGTTAGTGTGTCCGGAGAATGTTTGAAGCTTGATCTGTTTGAAGTTGAACCGAGTGTCTTTCTCGGCCCGACCAATCTCGTGTTCCCAGTATGCCAACCAGTTTCCATGTAAGTGTCTGAAAGGGGTGGGGGGTGGGGGGAACGTTCAAAAAGACAGTTTATAAAACAATTTTTAATTTCTCCTCAATTTGTCTTTTATTTTGATTTCCTCTTTTATGAAATTGAACTGCACAGTTCTAATCCCCTCTTAAGGCTTTTTGAATAAATTAAACTAGGATTGGTACCCTTGATTACAAAGTGTAAATTGTTATGTGTTGCTGAAGTAGCAATTGTGATGACTTTTGGAAATAAATTTATTGAGGTTTTTTTTAATTCAAATTTTATAGTATAAATAAGGCCTAAGAATTTTAAAAATAATTTCTAAAAAAAAATCATTGATGTGGAAATTACTGTGAAAATTGCGGTAGAAAGAAACAATGATTATATACATACTATTTTTACTTCCTCACATAAGGCAAATTTTGAAAATTGTTAACCTCGACATTCTGATAAATTTTGATGCTTTGTATGCCCCCATACTCAAAATATTTGGTCTTACAAAACAGTTTGTTAGGCTATAGTAAAACAGTTCAATAATTCCGTTCAAATGGTTAATGGTCCAAATTGCGATTTGTATTCTAGCCTTAATATGGGTAGTTTACTTTTACTTTACTTTAAAATTATTACCGTTTCCAGCTTGTGGTAGTTTTTTTTTATTAAAGTCTTATATTTTCCACTTCCGGCTTGCTAGGCCTGTCGTAGCTTCATGTGCCTTATAATCTAACTTAAGACTAGGACAGGCACAACATACAGTTCCCGGACGTTAATTTATCAATGTGAAAGTGTAAATGCATATTCTAATTAATGATAAATTTTCGACCATGCTTGAAACCTAAACCGAGACCTTTAGTTCATTAAATAGATACGTTATCGGCTGAGCTAAGGTGTCTGACAGTAGTTTACTGATGGCTGATATTTTTGAACAGTTTCTAGCCACTGTCCGGGTTTGTTTGGAACATTAGCCTCTCCTATTTCGCCACCTTCTCCCCTCCTCCAAAGTGACCCATTCCTTCACTCTCTCCTCTACATTGCATTTAGCCACCTTTCTCTGGGTCTTGCTCTTGGCCTACTGCCCCCTGTATCTCTTCCTCCTCCATTCTCTTTACATGGCCATACCGGATTATTTGTGACTTCTCTATCTTATCATGCATTGCATCCTCCTTAACTAATCCTCTCACCCTTTCATTTCTCATCCTATTCATTCTTTTCACTCCTATTTAAGTTTGGTATATTATAAGGACAAATCTATTGCGATCATTTGTTTTTAAATCTAAATGAAACCAAACCAACCTGTTTGTGTTGTCCATCTTCCGACTAATAAGCGAAATGAAGTCTCTATCCGAGGTTTGGATATTTGGACTTGAAGATTTAAACGGTTGCAACGAAGGAATATCTGGTCTCTGTAGAAGAACATGACCAAAAGTAAATTTTTAGTAAATGTTTATTTTAATTTTTTTTTTTCAGTTGCATCAAACTAGTGGCTACTAATAGACGATTATAAATTTATAGTGTGCTAATAATCACTCGCATTTCTCCTGCTTTATCAAGTGAAAAATAAATGCCCATCACACCTTTATTTAACCCTCCACCTTAGTAAGATACGAACTTAAGTATCCATAACAAGTTTGGTTAGTAGATATAAAATCCATAATGCCTTGTGAGCTCGTTCAGGGTGGCTTAAGAACTTATATTATAAAATTACCCAATTTTATACAGGTTTTCCAGAATGGGTAATAAGATGTGAGGACAAGACTTTTTTTTTTCATTTTCCCTAATTTCTAAATTTTTCAATTTTCCTTAGAGAGTGAAGATTTTTTCATGTATTATTATCATCGTGCATTAATAAAAAAAAGTGCTTAAAGTACTTAATATCTTTTTTTCAGCGATTGGTAAATGTGTTATAAAAATCATCAGTGTAAAACCATGTTAAAATGTAATATCTAAACAATGTGCGAGAAACAAAATCTTTTCACTTTTGCTTTGATGGCTTGGATGCAAAAAATTAATATTAAAAAAAAAAATTTAGATGTAAATAGCTTGATTTTCCTTTATTATATTCTTATTTCCTTGAATCTTCCAGGTTTTCCCTGGATGTAGCCTCCATGTTACTTGCATAATCCATTATAAATATATAAATTATTCCCCATGATTAAAACATTTTCCTAAATATGTCCACGAGTCACAGGGTCAACATTCGCTCACCTGAAGGTCTATTCTGTTGCCAATCACTGCCACATTGCTGCCAAAACTACCCGTGAGATCTTTATCAATGTCCAAATGACCACTTGGGCCTAAATAATCCGATAAGTAGAAAACATCCACAGGACCTGAACATACAAAACACACTTTAATGTCAAGTCTCCGTCAGCGGTGTTGTAGGATTCTGTCAGAGGAATCTTTAAGAAGAGCTAACTTTTTTTTTTGTGACCAACATTTATAGCATTGACCTGTAAAGTGTTACATATACACATACAGACCAACAGACAAATACACAGGGCAAAGATCTTTTACACTTTTTTTTTTAAATCAAGATGAAGTTACCCGCTTTGATGGCCGCATGGTCAAAGGTGTCAATCTCACCATAAACTAGAATGTTTATTATTATTAGCACCGCGTTTTACTACCCGTATGGGTTATACGCTAATGTGTAATGGTAGGGTGATTGTGAGATGAAATGGAAGACCTACAGCTTAACGTGGAATCCGAACCACGGTGGAGATCTGGCATTCCCCACATTCACAAGATGTCTTGTCAGAGGTGAAGGAAGGGTTTGGTTAATCAGATAAATCTGTGCCGGGACCGAGGATTGAACTCCGGACCCCCAGCACAGAAGTCCGACACCTTAACCCCTAGACCACCAGGTCACCATGCCTAATGAAGAAAACTGAAATTTCACTATGTATGTTTATGTGTAAAGGAAATAAAATAAAAGATAATTTAATCTTTATTTTTAATATATGATTTACGAAAGGTATTTACTTTTTTTTAGTCTATGATTTATAGTTTCTTCTTTTGGTATTATCATTAGAGTTATCCAGATTAATAGCCTTGATCATACCCGCACTCATAACAGTATTCGCTGCTTACGGTGAGGATGCATGTATGATTTAGTGTGTGGATGTTGTTGAAGCAAAGGGAGTATGCATGGAATGGTAAATGTGGAGAAAGTTAGTGAGGATGGATTAAGTTTGGAGTTGTTGTTTTTTGAGCTATATGCACAGTTTCTTGCCTGCCCTGTAAGGGAAAGTCATGATTAGGTATGTATGTATATATGTTTGCATGTGTGATTTATAGTTTTAGAAGTTGAGAAGCGGTTAAGTTAGAAATTTAAAAAAAAATTGTTATACTTGACAAGGTTTTCGCTAATTACACTTTCAGCGTTTAAACCAAGCAACATTCAATTTCAAAGTGAGCCTAGATACTTACGTCCCAAAGGGTGGGCCACTTGCATATCCTGTTCATATTTAAAACACAAGTCCCGGATAAACTCTTCATTTTTTAGCGATTGCCCCATGATGGTGTCCCCAAGAAATAGCACAAAAGGCAAATATGCCGAATGAGCCAGTTGCGGCGTGAAAACTTTCTTCAGCTCTTCCACGGCCTGGCAAAAAAAAAGAAAAGCCAAAGTTACCGTTGAACAAACTAAGACTGGTGATCACAAGGAGGAAAAAAAAGGAAACCACAGGATATTATGATGGTACCTTGAGTCTTGTTGGGTCCTGGGTTCTCTCCTTAACCGAGCCAGCCGGTGGAGGCGGAGAGAAAGAGTCAGCAGAGTCGTTGCTCTTTACCCTGACATGAGAGATCTGGATGGGGCTTCCCTTCACCCTCCACTCCACTATTGTACCGTCACGACGGATCTCAAGGTAATTGCTATCTTCAGTGGACCTGCAAAAAAACCTCAAACTTGAGTACTAACAAATGTGGAAGTGTGTGTGGATTTTTTTTAGCATTGAATCTTACTCGTTTGGGTTATACACATATGTACTAATTACACAATTACACTCATGTGTTATGGATGAGAAAGGTAGGATTTAGAGGATGTGTATCTGCATTTGCATAAAATATAAAATCATTTTGGAAAAACCACCCTCAGTAGACCCAACCGAGATTTTAACCCTGATCTCCACCTCATTGGCCGGCCAGTCTATTGTGTGAGTGATGCCTTAAACCATTCGACCACCGAAGAGTGTTTTTCATATTTTTGAATACAAATAAAAGGTGTGACTAATCTAGAGGAAATAAATTTCTAAAGATGGATGGAGATTGAAATCTAATTTAAATTTACACCTATTAATTTATTTTTCATTTATTTTTATCAATTTTCATTATTATAAAATTATCTAGCCACCTCAATGTTGAACATTCTAGAGGAAATAAAGGTGTTCTGGAGAGAAACTTACCATATTTGTCCAAAATTGAATTTACTATTTATTTATAGACCTTAAGGAACCAGCATCTGTGGCCTTGTGAACTAAGGGGCCAGTCTGATCTGGTTTGCAGGTCCCGAGTGTACTAAGGGGATTTTCCCTAAATGGTGGTACACTCTACACCCCCAATGATACAGGTACACTTCATTTCCATTGAAAGGTGGAGCTTGTTAGATAGGGCCATAGTCTAACCAATCATAGCGAGATTGTTACCTTTCAAAGTAAACAAACTTTACATATCCTCTAAACTTTGTCTTTATAATCTCTACTCCAATAGTGTAAGAGTGTGGCTATATATGATCAACACGATGTGCACTAATTGAATATTTAGTAACTTACTTTGGTTAGGTGAGAGTAGGCCAAATAATTACAGCTGTTTAATTTAGATGGAATTAATTTTAAGACTCTAAAACTGTTGATTGCTTAGCCAACCCCAATATTTATAGGAAAAACTTAACAACTAGACCTCTGACCATTAATTTAACACTTAACTGAATATATGAACATTATAATGAATGCATTATAACTATTTTTTTTTTCAGAATATATTTACTATTTATATTTTCTGTTATTATATTTCCATTTTCTCTTATGTTAGTAACTTTTTAATGGTTCAAATTCAAATTTGAGATTCGGGATCCAAAATTAAAATAAAGATTTGGATTCGGATGTGTAAAGTAATGGATTCAACCCAACTTTAATCAAATAATTCAAAATCACTTAAGTGTAAACAGGTTAAAATAAAAATTAACTGTATAAATGTAGTGAATATATGAACGTTATAATTAATAAATTTACAATTATTGTAAAAAAAAAACCTCTTCTACCTCAAAAGACTTTCCTTCGAACTCTCTCCGCTCTGCACAGTCAATCCTTCTTCAGGGCCGGGTCTCTCATAGGCCTTGTCAAAGCACAGGAAAAACCTCTGCAATGAAGGGACCGCCAGATTTTTCCTCGACATCTCTTGACCGATCCTTTGAGCTATCAAGTAGACAACATCCACAAACTTAGTCGCCACCGCCTCGCGCGCCACTTGGCCAGAAGGAAACACGAGCTTTGTGGTTGAGACCAGGCGGACAGACGGATGAAGAATATTCTTCAATATCACATCCTGTAAGGGAGAGCTCATACACTGTTTCGCAAACTTTAAGCTCATGGTACACTTCAAAATCCTAAATCTTTTGTGGCACATTGTTTTGTTTTGAGTATGCGTCACGGCAGCAGAAAATTGATTATGCAGCCAGTTCAACGGCTGTACAGTAAAGCATAATTAGGAAAGTACATACTAATTTTACTAACGGCTGTACGGTAAAGCATAATTAGGAAAGTACATACTAATTTTACTCTGAAGTAGCTTCAAATGTTCTTCATGCCCAATTCTTTAACATTTTGAAACATTACATTCAAACCGTTAGTAATTTGGGTCAACCATAGTTCTAGCTTGGCGCAAAATCTTTTGATTTTTTCAGATGTAAGTGTTTGGATCTTTTTGCATAATGTGCAGTCAAGGTAAGGGGGAGATTGGGTGGGTTGTGGGAGGCGGGAGGCATGGTTGGGATTGGAAAGGTGATAACCCAACAGACATAGCGTGCAAACATTTAGCTATTAAAATATTGCCAAACTTAGTAAATAAGCAAACTGGTTGTTGAATGGAGTAGGAGACCAAAATAAAGACTGTGCATCAACATATTGCGGCCAATCTGGTCCAGAATGGCCATAACTTTCTCGTACTCTCCAATCTAGCTCATGACAAAAAAATAAAACTGACCTGAAGTTGATCCATAAGTGCAGAATCCGAGAGATATGGTACGATGTGTCTGAGCAACGCTAGCGCTCCGACTAAACCTGCCTCGAGGTTCGGAGTCAGCTTCCTCTTACAAAGAGCTATTAATTCCCCAATGTGAGGGAGGTATTGCAACAAGATCAGCTGCTCTCCATAAAGCGCTGTGAAACGAGAAAAAAACGCGATATTGATTTTATTGGATCATATGATCCGAGCCATTGACAAGGAGGTAGAGATTCAAATCTTGCCTGATGTTCAGAAGATACTACTGATATTTCTTTAGTACTTTTCCACTATAACTCCACATAAATATGGTTACATTTCCTCTACAATCAACCTTCCTCAACATTACACCACAAACTGTAAATATTTCAATAGTCTGAGCCAATAGTTAAAGGCAAAACTTTTTTTTTTCAGAATGTATTTAAATGTTAGTTTGTATTCTTTAATTTTCTGTTTAAAAGCAAACACCACAGTGAAATTAAAAATTAAATTTAAAAAAATGACTAATACAAATCAAACACACCAGCAATGGAGGAAAGGCACTCTAACACTTTCTCAGCGATTCGATCACCAACCACCACGGTGTTAGTAATACTGAGCGTCAGGCGGGAATCCCCCGAGTCCTGGACCAGCTCCTCTACTGGCACCCGATTGAGGTGTCCGTTGCCGAGATAACACAGGGTTAACATGCGAAGCAAGTTACGCGAGAGGTGTCGAGACGTCAAGACTGGGCCTAGTCTGTGTGACAGCCACAAGATGGAGTCCATGCTCATGTCAGAAACCTGTCACACAACATCACAAGAGTGAAACACACACATCCAAAGACTTTCAAGCAGTCAGTGCAGCTTTAAATACTCTTTTTATTTCAAACTAATGTTATTGTAGAAAAAAAGAGCAAAGGAGAAATGTAACCAAGTGACGAGAAATCATCCAATCGCAAGATTTCCCGCTAAGTCCAGCTTGAATTAACTTAAGCTTTCCCTTTTGGATGAAACAACATCAGCTTGGTAGGCTCAATAAAAATATCAAAACCAACAACTCAATCAACCGAAAGACTCGATCATTGTACATGCGCGATATTAGCAGACAGCTGCATCTACTGTTCAAAATTATTTTAAATAGCTCGTTAATTGGGAAGCATATGTGTCATTTGCGTAATATTATTATTTGTTTCATGCCCAACACAATAATTTGAAAAAATCAACTGTGATAATAATCTTAAAGGTCTGTTTATCTACTAGAAAATAAATCTATGGCCGTAATCAACTGTTTATAGTTTGTTTTGCAAAGCAAAGTTGAAATATGTTTCTTCTATGTTTTGAGTATAGATGGGTCGATTCCTGTAAATCTCAAATCCGACTATTAAATTTAATTTCTTACCTTGATTTCAAATTCAAATATTTAAAAATGTACAATTATAATAAAGATAAAAATATTTAAAATACATTTTAAAAAAGTTCACTCAGTTCATTGGGGGTGTTGGGATTTTTTTATTTAAGGCCACAAACCAAGAGTTTAAATTTGTGCGTGCTGCTTGTCAAATCACAAGCAAGTCACCAGAACAAAAGTAATTTCAGTGACCCCTTGTAATAAAAGTCCGGTCAAACCAACTGACCTTGCACTGGGAGTTCAATCTCTTGAGCTTCTCTTCTCTAAGAGGCGAAAAATTCTCGACAAACACATCACACTCGCTCTGTTGGCAAACTGGTAACAAAGCTTCCCCCACCGGTTCAAACATTTCATCCGCTAGTGTCGTGTTGGCCTCATCTGATGAGAGAAATAAATTGGTTAGATTTTTTTTTAGTAGTCAATCTATTTTAGTGATAGGCTAAGTCCACTTTAATGAGTCCAAGTTCAAATACTAATCTTCATTCGAACCTAAAATCCCGAAAAAAAATATAGACATAAGAGTAAATATGAATAGGCCTACAACATAATATCAGAAGATATATTATTAGTATCGCATCTATCTACCTGTTCGGGTTATAAACTTATGTAATAATTACAATAATGAATTACGGATGAGGAATATTTAATTTAAAATATAGTCACATTCGCTTAGAGAATGAGAGAGAAAGAAAACAGGAGAGAGCGAGAGAGAAGAAAAAACATCCTCAGTAGATCTGACCGAGAGTTAAATCCTGATCTTTCGGTCATCAGCAGGCAAGTATAATACAGGAGTGACGTCTTAAATTGTTCAGCCACTGTGGTAGTTAAGTTTGTCTTATGAATTAACCACCAATAAGCAGTAGTAGAGCTCTAAAAAGAATTCCAATTAAAAAAAAAATCTTGAAGTCACTATTTTTCTCATATCATTTACTCTAAAATATTCTTACGAATTTGAGGGTACTCTTCCCTAATAAGAGCAAAACAAATACCTTGGAAATCCAAAGAAACATTGTCGTCCCCCTCTGCTAATCTTTGTGGGAGGTTAAGCTCCAAGTGATCCATGAGGTTGTAGAGGGGGGTCTCACCGGCCTCAGCCGTAGGAGACTCTTTGTTGCTGTCCTCATTTTCAAAAGAAAACACTTCTGAAAAAAAAAAAGATACAGAGCAAACACATGAATAAAGTTGGATGATAATATACGAGTTGATTAAGATGTATTTATAATCAGGTCCAAGATTTTGATTCCCTGAAAATTATCAAAAAATGACCTAAAATTATGAACAAAACTCCCTATATGGTTTCCTACTCTCTACACGAAAATGTGGGTAGATTACCTCTAAAATGCTTCCTTATTCATCCCTCCCACATTAGAGTAACTATCATACATGCGTATAACCTGAACAGGTGGTAATACGTGGTGATATATTATTAATATAAATACTCAAAGCTAGAGTCAATAGTTTAAATATTCAAGCTACCAAAGGAGCTAGCGTGTCGATTTTCGATCTGATAAAAAATCTTATATCTATTTCCCCCCGGTTTATCACGCCTGGGATGGGTTCTTAAAACCATGGTGTGTTTAACAAGTTACCTGGTTCCTCGCCCTTGTCCAAGCTGCTGTTGTCGACACAGTCTTCAGCTTCTCCCTTCTCTCCCTCGTCCTCTTGATTCACTTTGTTCCCATCCGAGTCTGCGGAGGAATCCTCATCCAGTGGCGACAACACGACATCTCCCTCATTCGGGAGCTCGTCAAGGTCGCAACTCCTGACATGTCACCGACATTTGTTTTTATTACGGGTAATAAAGGTCCAAAAACTTGAGTGAATGAATGGTCAAAATTGAGGGAGTTTGGGCAAAAACATGATAATCCTTATTTTATGAAAATTGTGTTAGCAGTTATTTTTGGTAGCTTACTTCTTGAACTACTAGTTTGTATAGTCAGTCAAAGACCTTAAGGATAGTTAAGATTGATGAATATTTTATTTATTTTGTAGGTATTTAAATAGTGAATACATCCCATATAAATCTATGAAGGTTATCATATTTTTCCCCCGACCACCTCAATTAAGAAAACAAATTATCCTTGGTTATATTTCAATTTTATTACAAATTGACATATCTTAGCTTTGTAAAAATTAAAAAATACTAGAGCTAATTTCCCATATTCATATGTCAAGTCATGTGATATGCAGATGTTAATTTTTTTTTAGAATGATATCAGTACCTGCAAAATTACACTTATATATACATAAATACATATATACATCCTTTACTATTTCCAGCCTGCAGCCTGGGACAGCTTGTTATTCAAGACATATTTTCCACTACTGGCTTGTTAGGTCATTCATAGCTGCATATGCCTTAAGATCTAACAGAAGGGAGCAGAAGGGAGCGTGAGTAATTTTACAGTTTTTATATAGTATTACATTTTTTTGGGCCAAATTAAATCAAATATTTCTCCAGTAGCAACATAGAACTTAGTTTTCTGCACATGCTAATATCAACAGATCTTGAAAATATGTCAAGGGTGTCCTGGAATTTTGTCAAAACTTTTTATATAAAGAGAAAAGGTTTTGACAAAATTCCATGACACTCTTGACAGATATTCAAGCTCTGTTGATATTAGCATGTGCAGAAAACTAAGCTCTATGTTGCTACTGGAGAAATATTTGATTTATTTTGGCCAAAAAATTTCAATTGTATAAAAACTGCAAAAATACTTTAGCTCCCTTCGGCCGCACCTTAAGACTAGGACAGGCACAACATCCAGTCCTCCAGCCGTTAATTCATCATTGTGAAAGGGTAAATCCATAAGACTAACAAGCCGAGAGTGGAAAATATATGACTTGAATAAAATAAAAACCCAGGCGACAGGCTGGAAACGGTTGTGGATATAAAAAATGTAAACTTTGTGAGTGAGAAACTACAACTCACTTGAGATGTGCGCCTTTGGATCTGAGGTCTCCTCTATGATGTTGATCCAAACTCGCCATGTCACCGACGTCTTTATAGCCCCCCACCGCTTCTACGAGTGGAGTCACAAAGTTTTCCAGGAATGTTTTAAGTCCTAGTCTGACAACCAGCTGAAGCAAGAAGCTGCGGTGATATAGATTCATGTGCTTATTGCATGTCTTTAGGTTCAGAGCGTTGTCAAAGTGAGTTCCATAGTCATATAACTTAATTAGAGAAGACAGAAAGTATTCAGAAGTTTTCCTGGGCCCTAATACAACGGCCATGGGCTCAAACAAGTGCCAGGCAGCCATCACAGCCGTTACCGGTTCTTCCAAAAGATGTTTCACGAACGATACAAGGATATCTAAGCCTTCGGAAGATGAGACAGACATCTGCGGTAACAAGACAACCAGTTCTCTTGCGACAGTTTTCACTTGGCACTCTGCCACCTTATCTATGAATTGAAATTTCCTACACTTTAATTCACTTTCCATAAAAATACTGTCATCTGTGTCCAATTCAAACAACAAATTTGCCTCTGACAAAATGGTATTATAGCTCTGCACTGTTTCTAGAAGTTTGAACATAAGAGAAAAATGCTTCGGGAATGGAAATACAGCAGAGGACAGTAACGGCTGGAGCAGTTGGTGCGCAGAAGGAGGGGGGAGGCCTTGTGAAGTAATCGTTGGGTAGCGGAAAGGGTATACGGACAGACGCTTTGTCTCAGTGAGAACGTCTCCGTCTTCGGGGTTCAAATTTACTTGGAGCAGTAAGGAGACAGCGTACTTGACACAACGTGGAAGACTGTCCCCAGATCGAGCCAAAATGCAGTGGCAGGCTTCCAGACGCTGCTCAAACGAAGCCTGGTTGTAGCTACCCAGAGCACGGAGTTTGGATGCCAGGAACAGTTCGACGACTAGACAACCTAGTACCTGAAATAGTCACTAGTAACAGATCAGTCTAAATTTCGGTTGGTGAGATATAGAAATCAAATGTCTATGTCAAAGTAAATTCTATAGAGAGAACTTAAAAACAATGTAATTAATTTAATTTTATTTGATTTAGTTTATTTTGGAAGTAGCTTGCCTGGAATGAATTCAATTTAATGTCGTTTTAAAATCTCCATAATTCTTGAGTTAAAAAAGTTGTTAATGTTGTTAAAAAAAAATATAGTCAATTTTTTGGCAATCTATAGTTAACATATTTAGATTTCGAGGGTGCAAGGGAATAATTTTTTTTCGTCGTATCTTACTACCTAATCCGACACCGTAATTCAGTCAGTAGCGCGTGTCTGTCTACTGATCTAAGTGTCCCAGGTTCAATTCCCAGCATTGCTGGAAAATTTATCATTGGTGAATTGTGGGTTTGGCCTTTCACAGTGATGAATTACTGGCTGGGGACTGGATGTTGTGCCTTTCCTAGTATTAAGTTAGTTTATAAGGCATATGAAGCTATGACAGGCCTAGCAGGCCGGTAGTGGAAAATACCTATATGGCTTGAATAAAAAACTGACCTGGGCCACAGGCCGGGAACAATAATGGATGTAAAGTAAATCTTACTACCGGCTCAGGCTATATGATAATTACTCTAATGGGGCAGGGATGAGGGAGGAAACGTTTTCAAGGTAATCTACCCATATTTTCGGGGAAGTAGAGTGGGGAACAATTTAGAAAACAAAAAATACAGCTAATAGACCTGATTGGGATTCAAACCCTGATCTCGTCATCTGGAGGTGAGTCTAACATGCGAGTGGCGCCTTAGGGCTTAGAGCATTCGGCCAATGAAGTGGGTTGAATACAAATTAATAAAAACGTTTTTTTTTCAGTTTTCATAAAAACTTTTTTTTATAGAATAAATAAAGTAATGTTTAAATATATAGGTTGGTTTTGATTTTCTACACATAGTAATCTCAACAGTTCTTGAATATTTGTCATCGACATCCTGAAATTTGTTTATAACTGATGATGATGATCATCATCATCATCATCATGAACTGTTTCCAGCCAATGGCCAGGTCCGTTTACTAAAATGCCTCCATCTCCCTCTGTCCTTCCACCATTCTTCCTCCTGCACGCTTTTCCTCTCTCCTCCTCTCACTTGCACACTTGCTATCTGTTCCTCCTATCTCTTTCTTGGTCTCCCTTGCGGTCTCTTCTCTCCATAATGATCTTAATTTCAAAGAAGTTTCTTCTCAAATGTCATAATACTCATGGCAAATGTTAAGAACTGCTGTGATTACCATGTCTAGAAAATCAAACCAAACATCTCTACTGAAGAAGTATTTTAATTATTGTGTGCAAAATAGATTGCTATAAAAACTGGTCCTTGCTCGCATTCTCTTCCATTGCTTATTGACTATATTAGCACGGTTTTTTTGTACACCTGTATTTATTTAACTATATATGAAACTATATCACACCTGCATTTCCCTGATCCTTCGCCCAGCAACCACCTGCATGTAGCTGACCCTCGTGCCTCCGCTGGCAGACGCACCTCCATACCATTCCAATTCGGAGCCTTGGTGGAAGGTGCGGCTTAGGAAGCCGTGCTGGGACTCTACCGCCTGGATGGCCCCGACAGGATTGTACTCCTTGGGCAGAATAATCGCTGGGCTTGGACTCCCGCCATTATTAATCAGTCTCTGAGGGTCGGCCGAGCGTTCTCGGGAGGAAGGGCTCTCCTCCATGGACGAGACTGTCGTGTTCGGCGTCTGAGAAAGTGGAGATATTTAGACAATGTGTAAAAATGTTATTGTTGGTTTTTAACATTGTGTCTAATATCTGTTCAGGTTACATACACATTACACTAATGTGTTAGATATGAGGAAGGGTGAATTTAGATTAATTTTACCCCCATTTGCATGAATAAAGCGAGAGGAAGACCATTTAGAAAGAAGGAAAAAAAAACACTGCACACTAGAGCGGGATTCAAACCCTGATCATCTCATCATTGGCAGTTAAGTCCATCACCGACTCATCTTTAAACAATCAGTGAAGAATGACCCTAAGCATGGGATGAATCCTGGATAGCTTAGTGGTATAGCATTAGCATGCTAAGCCAAATATTCTGGGTTCGATTCTCATACACAGGTGTCATTTTTCAACCTATTTTAATTAACAAGATAAAAAGCTTAACAAGAGCACCATTGCAATTAAAAAAGTTTCCAAATTCTGGGGGGGGGGGGGGGGGGAAAAAATA
>CABFOV010004311.1:43741-53866 GCA_902141375.1 Timema poppense | reverse complement strand
AGCGCATCGGTTACGCCAGTTATTCAATTCAGAATCAGAAACTGCTTTGAGTACTATGTAGAGAGCCAGTTTAGAGTTCCTTAGTTTTTAGTTGTATAATTATTAATAATTAAATTAATAGGGTAAATAAATGTTACCTAGTTTAAAAATATAGCTCTCTCGTTACTGATGTCCCATTTAATGTATGAATGGCTTTAGAGTTATTTGTGTGATCAAGTGGAATTCGGAACCTAGAAGTGAAATAATGTAATAGAATTATTAGAACACACACATTCCATATTAATGTATGTATGAGTGTGTTAATCCAATTTGAAAACAATAAATGTTCAGTATACAATGTAAACGAATGAGTCGCTGCGCACTAATAAAATAGGTATGTTAAGTGCATACAAATTACCAATTGAAGCTATTAACAATTAATTTTATTGAAGAAGGGGGTAACGATAAAAAAAAGGCTAGACACACTGAATACGTGTGTATTGTGTCCAATCGTTTATGTTATTATCTAGTTAGGGGTATGCTACTTAGTTATAACCCGCTGCGGTGGCCGCATGATCAAAGGCGCCGTTCTCGTAATAAACTAGACTGCCAATGGCAAGGAGATCCGAGTTCGAATTCCGGTCAGGTGTACTGAGGGTGGTTTTATATATACACACACACGCGCGCGCGCGCGGAAATGCAGGTACATCTATTTTCAATTCAACCTTCCACATCCCTAAACACATTACCGAAACGAGTACATATCCATATAGCCCAAACGGGTAGTAAGATGCGTTGCTAAAATCAAGTTATATATTCAATACGTTATTCAGTGCATGGCATTTAATCTTCTTTCTGAAGCTTCCTAGCAAGTCTGGAATCAACCTTTTGATTTTAGTAAACGCCAAACAACTCTTTATGATCTCTAATAAAAGTTCTTTTTTCGAAAATGAATAGTCCATTCCGATGTATAGATATTTAATTATCAGGACAACATGAGCAAGTTTGAAGTAATTATTTATGTCTTCATAGAAACGTTACGACGGGAAATATTATTGATAGATAAGTACGGATAAGGTCAATCCTTTAAACATATCGGAGTAGCAGTTGAAATTATATTCAATCAATTATATCAAATAAATTAAAGAATTTAGTCCGTAATAAGCATTAAAATCAATAAAACCAATTTTGTATTTAAAAAAATGGGGGTTGTGCTGATCACTGCAATAGTGAATGAGGTTAGGCTCTCGAGAATTAGGTTGTGCCCATGTTGAGAGAATAGACTCCAATTCAAGAACATTTAGCTCCGATTAAACTTTTGGCGCTCTGGTGGCTTGGATTTTAATATTAGATAAAAATAACGTAATTTTATCTCAAAATCAAAATTAAGAAACAGTAATTAAGTTCAAAACTAGAACAAAGACGCAAACTAAAAATCTTTCCTATGATAGGTAATCACGCGGGATTTTTTTTTAGATGCAATGACATTTTGATAACATTAATCACCGGCCATTAGAATGACAGATTTTCATAAAAGTAGTGTATCCGTTTCAACGTCAATCCAAGAACAATTCACAACAGAAAAGATAGTGTGTTTTAAAAATAAAAGACTCATGTCGATGCATCCCTGGAGGAAGTAGTTTAGCAAGGTGAAGCCACGTTACTTGGAACAGAGTTTTTCACGTTCATTAATAATTTGCCGCCGCCAATGTGAGGCGGGCAAACGAGGGCGACGACGACGAAGGGTTACTTACTTAATCATAGCCTACCACGGTACGGGGGACCGGCGAAACAGGCGCGTTATAACTTGACAAAGTTTGCAACATTAAATTTCGGATGTTCCTCTTAGTCATAACGGGTTCCTGACTAGTTAAGGCCGGACACTTGCATTAACACGGTAACATCCGACGCTGAGGTACGCCGACGGCAGAACTGTGCATCAAGGTGCCAACAGCCATCCTCGATTACACCCCACGTAGCATGGTGTAAAAACGTTGCAGCCCGCATCGGTTGGAATGCGGATTAAACTTAAACTTCAAGCTCGTTTAATTTGAGTTTCCGGTAAATAAGCTATAATCCCATCCGGGTGGGGTGAGGGATTACTAATGATTTCCCCCATTCTCTCTATAGCCAAATGTAGTACATTTACTCTAAATACTTCCTTATCTATACGTATCCCATTATTAAAAAAACATTATAACAGGTAGTAAAACGCGGTGAGTAAAAAGGTGCAGCGGAAACTATCTAATTTAATAGAAAAGATGGATAATTGTGGATAAATGAATTTACTAAAATTCCCAAAGAACGATAATTTGTCTATCCAGATTTATCTATTTTATTTATTTGAGGTGTTTAAAGTACACTTTCTCAATCTACTAATTATATCAACACACGAAAGTCTATATGAGTTGGAGCAAAGTTTGACCAGGAAAGGTATTTTCACATAACTTCTATAATTCTGTAACACGCCACAATCGACATGGGACCGACGGCTTTACTTCGCCTCCGAAGGAAGTTGTGCTACGGATTTTTGTCGCTCAAAAAATTACATCGACTCCGACTGAGTTTGAACCCACGAACATCGGGTCCTAAGGAAAGCGCACTTTTTCCCAAGAAAACCGAGGTAGAATTGATTTGATTGGCCAATGATTAATGTTAACGTTATGGCTTTTGTTATATTTAGATAATTTAACTGAGGCGATTTAACACGGCAAGAGAAAATACCTTTTTACAAAACAATGAAGTAATTATAGTTAAGACCACCATTATCATTTAATGGATGTTTATACAAAGACCTGTAATTACATGCAGATAATACTGTTTTCACTTTCTTGAAGATTAAAATCCAATCCAATCGATCTTCAGAGCATAGCTCTATTGGTGTGGTGGGTGGTTGGTTGGTCAGCGCCTGAAGCTCAACACTCGCAGCGTTATTCACACGAAACATACATTTAAAAAAAAAAGAACTACCTAAATGATTTTAAATGTGAAACGGGAAAACCTCAACGTTATCAACCATTGTGAAATATCCACTTAGGAGCTTTATTACTTTGTCGCGAGGAAAGGAGGGGGTTAAATGTTCGTTAGATAAAGAACTACCTAAATGATTTTAAATGTGAAACGGGAAAACCTCAACGTTATCAACCATTGTGAAATATCCACCTAGGAGCTTTATTACTTTGTCGCGAGGAAAGGAGGGGGTTAAAATATGTTCGTTAGAGGGAAGTGAACATTTTTAACGAAGCGTGAGAGGTTTTTTTGGCTTTAATCTTTAATAATATACTTCCTTAATCTATTGTTCATTCAACATTTCTCCTTTACTCTCTCATAAAAAGGTTATCTCAATTGTTCAACTTCCCTGTCCTTTGTATTTTAGTTCACTCTGTTATAGTTTCAAGATGTTTTTGTGTGTGTGTTTTAAAACGCTAATGTTCGTTTTTGTACCAACACGTTTGTAAACCAAATACTAGCTATTGTGAAATTATATTGTTTGTAGATTTGGGTTAAAAATAAAATGAGTTGAATATGCCTACACTAGAGTACTATAGTTGCCAAGCGCTGGTAAACAAAACAATGGCTAGCAATAAACTGTAGATGTATCAATAAAATTAAAATATACCGTCATCATTGGCATCAAGGAAAAATAAAGTGTTAGGAGTCGTTAATTTTATTTTTAAAAACGAACCGTAATAATTTCGAAGATAGCGCCAACATTTATAATATCCAGAACTCAAACCGACAACCCATTAATTAAGCGGTAAAAAGATATCGGTTGACAATAATCCTAGCTACTACAGGCAGCGTTGTCTTCTGAATACATAATGAACATTTTCACAAGAGAAATATGTGATGATAAACCGTATGGAAAGCATGCATCATTTTCCAGCGAAGAAAGGGTTTGTTTCCTTTCTCTACCCTGGTGTAACTAATCTAGACAGGTCACGTATTTGTACAACCGACAAAAGTTGTTTCGTTCTTTAAAGAATGTAATGCAGCAACACAGAAATTCCCTCCTACGTGCTGCCGCACTGACTTTTGGTACGTACTCTTTGCGTGCCCAGAAAGGTAGAAGAAAGCTTACATTGCATGGTTCTGCTAAGGCGTAGCTTATAAGATAGGGTATCTACAGTAGTCATGAAGATGGCAACTTATATCGATAAAATTATATCGACATATCAGCTGTTACAGATATATTGAATTGCATTGGTATGTGTGAACTGAAACGGCGATATTGAGATCAAT
This sequence comes from Timema poppense, assembly GCA_902141375.1. Lineage (NCBI taxonomy): Eukaryota > Metazoa > Arthropoda > Insecta > Phasmatodea > Timematidae > Timema > Timema poppense. The sequence continues at coordinate 49,645 of CABFOV010004311.1, read as the reverse complement.
GCTTTTCAGTAATTATATTCATCGTCGCTTTTCACTTGATAATGTTTTGTCGAGATGTTGAAAAAAATATACCATATTAACAACAAATTGGGATTTCTTTGTACCCCGCCTTACTACTCGTTTATGTTGTATACCTATGTATTAATTACTCTAATGTGTTAGGGATGAGTAAGGTTGAATTTAAAGGAAGTATACCCGCATGTGCATGGAGGGGGTGGAAAACTATTTAGGAAAAACCACCCTCAGTACAACCGACCGGGATCAAATTCCGATCTCCTAGTCATAATGCAGTTTAGTCGATTGTGAAAGTGACGCCTTAGATAATTAAAAAAATAATAATACAAATACACCGATGATTATGCAAATATTTGTAAATATATGCATGTTCTTTTTTATGTCATTATCGTCACTATTTATACAGTTGTCTCTTTTGACAGATTATCAATGATGATATAATTAGTCGATATTCTGAGGCTAGCGCTGTTCCACGATTCCACTCTACCTCTGTGGAGTGTACACCATGTCTTACCTGTTACACCGAGGTATTGATCCAACAGAGGGGTTGAGAGGGTTGAACGCCGTGTGTACACCGTGATAAGATAAAAATACCCGGGGTGCACGCACGCGACTACGTCACTGCGGGGCCGCGCACGAAACTCTCCCCTCTCCTTTGCACTTCATTCAACAGATATACCACCCCGCCCCGGACCGGGCTTGGTCACATCAATTATAGTAGGCACGTTCTAGAAGGGGGATACGCGCAATAGCAGGATGAAAATCCCGATATTTCAGACGAACGCGGTGGCATTAGAGTTGTAAGACGGAAAATTATATTTTATTTTTTAAAGGTTTAAATAGAACTAATGTAATCAATATATGTTAAGTTTAATAGTTTTCGCTTCAGTATTATATCGCAACTATCGAGAAAAGTGTCACAAGTAAAAAAATACAATTTTTGATTAGAAAAAAAATAATCAAAATGGCAAAGTCGTTAAACGTTAGAGAAAAATGTATGTGGTAATAAAGTGAACTATAATTGTATCAAATATATTTTGGCCATTTTTAGTTATCATAGTGACGTCAGAAGGTTTATCACTGCCACTTTATTTGTTTAACTTGATTAAATGTTTATTATTTGTGACTCTTAGTAACAGCTATGTCACTTTTATTGGTAATTATAGTTCAATTGTCCTTATTGAGACTCTTTAAAATTTAGTCATGTCAAAATATGTTGTTTTTCTTCTCTAAAAAAAATCAGTGTTCCAACTCTGATTTGACACGGTTCATGGTGAAACGAGTGCAAAATCAGATCAAAATAAAAGTGACACAATTAGTTTCTGGCGATCAAACTTTAAATTACAGATGTGTCGTGGAGGAGGTGGATGCCAACTTGATACATCTCACTGTGATCTTAACTCAAAATCGCCGATTTTTGAGTTGTGTCATTTTTCTCGCTGGGGTGCGATGTACCCCGAAGGACGTTACCACCAGGAAAATAGTGAAATTAACTTCAACAAACCATTGAGAGCAGTTCCAGTTCTCTTCCTGCACTCGCATATTGACTGCGGCGCTTAGTTTTTGAGTGCAAAAAAGTGTCGGGGTTCCCCGTTCTTCTATGGACCAAATATGTTAATACTTCAATATTATAATCAAAGCCATTACGAGAGTATATCCTTTTTCCATAATCCGAAATTATGACCGGAAGGTTTTCCGATTGGAGGCTTGCCGGGAAATGGCAATATCTAGGGGGCTGTTCCTTTAGATTCACTTTGCTCATATCTTTTTCTTAGATTAGTTAACTGTAATAATATAGCAACATGAAGAGACACGAAGAGCGCTACTAAACAAAAAGGAAACGCCCAGATTTTCACTCTCATTTGTTTCAATCCAACTTGTCTCTCAAGTTATTACCTACACAAAAAGATCCTAGTTTTATCACGAGTGGTCATACTTGAGAGAAAGAGAGAGAGAGAGTGTGTGTGTTTGCGCGCGCAAACACACACACACACAAACACCATATATTACTACCCATCCAGACTATCCCAATATTCCCACTCATAGTGTAGGAGTGTGGTATAATTAACAGGCAATGAATACGCATTTGCGTGACGGGAGAGTGTAAAAACCTTTTAGTAAGCCCAACCGGGATTAGAGCCCTGATCTTCCTGTCACCAGGGATCCAGTATACTGCGAGTTTGACGCCAAAGACCATGCAACCACCGATGTATGTAATCGTTTTCAGCCCCGTTCCAGTACTAGTCATTTAGCTGTCACCTCTACGATAGTACCTCAGCTGTGTTGTGTGATTGTGTCACCCTGCGAACCCCTCAGCGAGGTTGACAGTCAACCCTCGCACCTCCAGACCACGACACAGAACATGAAATAACTCTTTCCTGCAACCCGTGCGCCGTTTCAATAATATATAGCCCCTCCTCCATCCTGTTTGACGACAGCTCGACCAACTCTATTCACACAGTTGAAACTAACACTCCAGATACCTGGGCTCAGTTCAAAAACAAAAGAGATGAGTTTTAAAACTTCCTAAAATACACTTTTATTATTTTATTCTAATGTTACTGTACAGTTTAGGTCACAATGGCGTGTTTTCCGAAATATTTTCCACGGCTAGCCGCGAATGTTTATGAAAGACATTAAACTTCAAGTTACGTAGGTAATCCATATTATTTGCAGCTTTCACTTTTTATGGACAACGTAATGTCGATAAAATAATTATTTTGTTTAAAGAAATGTGTTTACGGAAGCAACATACACTTGCCTTTTTTTAACTACCTTACTACTTCGATTCAACTATAACACCAAATAAGTCAAAGTAGCACACGTTTATGATGTGTCAGTTGTATTAAAATGTTTGTTAGAGACAAATTTATTATTAACTCGAAACAGTCATATTGTTATGAGTGCAATGTTCTTTTTAAATGTCAAGCTTTGTGACTTAGTTTTAAAATAAGAATAAACACACATAAAAAAGAGCATTAAACTTGTATTTTAAGGTCGCCAAGGAGGTTCGATTGAGGTGGTTTGGTTAATCAATGTGTATAACTTGCCAAGAAAATGTATGAGGTAAATACAGTTAAGCGTCGATAATTCGGACGTCAAAAGTCCGAATCACAAGAAAAAAAATACTATTTATAAAAAATAACCCAAGTGGTATCAATATTAGAGATATATCCACCAAAAAACGGACCTCAACCCATGATAAAATATAATAATAAAAAAGTGAAGACTTTTTTCGTTGTTAGAACTTGTGATATTTAAAAATAACAATAAAAATGTGTAGGTTCAGTGTTTAAAAAAAGTTAAAATATCTCCTCCTTAACACTTGAGTTTTCTTAAGTATCCCGTCTATGTTTTTTATAGAGGTACTGTATTTACGAAAATCCGGACAGATCGATAATGTGGACTGGGTCGATCCCCAATTAGTCCGAATTTCATAATGAAGGAAACACGAGGAAAAAAATTAACAAAGAAAGCCAGGGTCCGAGCAATGTTATTAATCTGTTTTTATTAACCTCATGTGAGCACAAAGCTCTGTAAACGTACTATACATTCAAGTAGACACACACGTGACAAAGAAAGAACCCACAACGTCTATCAAAGTGATAAAAGTCTAATATGCATTACGTAGCTTCCCAGACGCCCAGACTCTAACATAAACTCTTCAATTACCCGCATTGCGTGGATGTAGGTTGTAAAACCATTTAGTAGAAGAAAAAAACACTTCAGTACACCAGCCCGGGATTCTAACTGCGACCTTTTCGCCACAGGCAAACAAGAAAATACAAGACTTGACACCTTTGTCCAGGTGCTCAACGGTGCTGGCATGGATTTAATTAATTATAACAGTGTGTGGCAAATGATCTGTTCAGACATCTACACCTCTACTGAAGCATTGGATTGCATCTGCAAGTGTCGGAGGTGTTAACAGCCTGCTTAAACAAACAAGGTTGGCAGCACGGATAGTGTGTCTGACTGATTTAGCAAAACCGGCATTCAATGTCAGCGATCTTCAAGGAGGTTGGATTTCCATCCTCAAATCAGGTAAATACCAGTGTAGATACTTGTTATAGTAGGAGTTCGATGGAAATAAACTTTCAGAATACAAACAACTTTTTTTGGTGTCAACAATGATAGCATATTACTGTACTTTGGTGTAATTTATAGGGGTTGATAATATCAACAGTGATAGTTGCACATCACACGACTTGACGTATGAATAAGTGAAAGTAGATCTAATAACTTTTCTACATGTCAGTTCCTTCCTATGAAAATTGGATTGTATCTTGAATCAAGGTTTGTCTTTTAAATATCGCTAAAAACCATTATCCAGCGTTTAGAGTAAACTTGTGTGTGTTGATAAGAAACATTCAAATGATGTTCTAGGATATAAGAAGACAGTCTACCCAAGAGAACGACTCGTATTTTAAGAGAGCGCGACAAAGAGATAATCTGTGTGTAATTATAAAAGAACAATTACCATCCAGTTGAGGCGCAGTCAGGACATTGCGTGCGCTAATACACCAAGAAGACGCCGGGCGTTGATTATAACCAGGTAATTAACTATGTGTAATGGCACCCACTTCCCGGTGGGGCGTAGCCTGGGCCGAGCAATCCTCTAAAACGCAAAGACTCGAGGGAAATCTAGGCACGCGGTAGGTATGCGTTACGATGATACGGTAAAGAGCGGAAAAAGTGTTTTAAAATTCTCTTACGCGATATTATTTGAGAAGAGATTGAATTTGATGCGTCGAACCATCAGTTGTTCCTCACCAAGTGGTAAAATGTATTTTTGGTTTATTCAAAATAAAGATAATTTTAATTTCTCAGTTATGTCGCATGTTAAATAAAGTAAGATTGTTACCTTTCAGGGTGAGCGAAATACATTATAATAATTATCATGAAATAAATATAAACACATCAAGATCATTCGTTATTTAAAACATAAATATTATTAATAAAGTTTAAGTCATCTTTAATATAACTTATAATGTTTTTATTTCCAGAAAAATTAATTTTATAAAACATGATAAATATTCTAAGTTTCAAAAGGTGTAAAAGTATATTTTTTCATTCAATTTTGTGTTTTATGTAAGCACATAAATCAAAGCTTTACGATGGCATTACCTGAAAATACGACTGCAATAAGAAATATTACTAGGTACAACGGTAAGTGCAGTGCCCGCTTTCGAACACTATATTTATTTTATTAAAACTCCTTTAAAGTTTACATAAATACAGCACAACATGTCACAAAAAGGGACAGTGAAGCTTTACTTGGCCTGTGAATCTCAAATATCTCATCTATTATTTTTGTTAATAGGTTGGTGGTGATTTTGGCTTTTTCTGACAGTTAAAAAGCTACTAAAACTGTTCCTTCTGCATCGACCTCTTAAATATGTTGTCACTTTGTTAAGTGAATTCAATGTATTAGGCTTGTGAGCGATCGAATCTAAATCATATATTTTAAAATGAATATGTTTCGAATCGAATGTTTTAACGTGAAAGTGATTCGAATTAAATCATAAATTCATATTTTAAAACTAAATACTAACAAATCCAATATTAGGCATGTTTTAATTTAGTTAAATTAAAAAGTTGATTTTTAGAATATTGAGTAAGCAGGGGCATTGGGAACGTTTATTGCCCTGGCGGTCTAGGGGTAAGGTGTCAGACTTCCGTGCTGGCGGCCGGGGTTCAATCCCAGGTCCCGGCACAGATTTATCTGATTACCAAAACCTTCCTTCACCTCTGACAAGACATCTTGTGAATGTGGGGAATGCCAGGCCTCCACCGTGGTTCGGATTCCACGTTAAACTGTAGGTCCTCCATCTCATCTCACAATCACCCTACCATTACACATTAGCGTAAGTGCGTATAACCCGAACG
>CABFOV010004311.1:27826-43622 GCA_902141375.1 Timema poppense | reverse complement strand
TAAGTTAAGTTGAGTAAAAAAATGCGCGAACATAACTTAGCACCACTAAGCCACTATTTGATAGGCTATGTGTGTGTGTTCATGTGGTACATTTATATTAATAATTAAATTAGTGCACAATTCTTCCTAAAACTTCCACCCCAAGTAAGAGATCACGTGGGTTAAAGGGAGGGGGTACTGTACCATTGCGACCCCCCCCTCCATTTCTGTCGTCTGTGTGAATATATAATAAATATGATGAAACTCATATGATTCTATATCGTCATGTCTAATAAAGGATCTAAGCAAACGTCTTTAAAAATAATAATATTTATCACCGCGTCTTACTACCCGTTCGGTTTATACGCTCAGACGTCTTTAAACGTCTTTAAAAATGAAATGATGGAAGTGTTAACCACGCGATAAGATATCCTTTTTCGAAAAATGCTTGGCAGCACAAATGGATTTATATATATAAGTTTATTCCCTAGTATACTCGGTGTTCTCGAAATAGATACAAGCAAAGTGGTACAAATAAAAAAGAAGAACGATCTAAAAAAGAAAATATATGCAAGATGAACGGAAATATAATTTATAAGTGCAATACAATTAGAGCCCCGAAGAGCGGTAGACCAGGACCCCTAAAACTCGTGAAAATACTCGCAAATCGCACGATGTACCAAACCAGAGCTAATTTTGAAAGGTTTCTACTGTCGTGCGAATCAGTGTAGTGTTGTTTCGCTTGCGAATGAGTTTTCAATTTGAGAACACTGTAAGGCCATGACGTGCCAAAGGATTGAGGCTGTGAGATGCCACAACACGCCACTATACCAGATACATAACTGAAAGTAAACACTATTATTGTATTGCGTGTATCATGTAAAACGATTTGTTTCGTTTGATTACTAAACCATCTTCCAGTTGTAAGCATCTAAGCTTGTTGTCTCAAAATCTTCTCAGGTTATATGAGTAGAAGTTAAGCCATTGGTTCCATCAATATCCACTTTAGCACACTTGGTGGCGTGCTTGTCTGAAACTCAGATGTTCAAGAGATCGATCCCAGCCCGATTACAATATTTTAATTACTTGTCTGAATTTAAGTCACCTGTTAATACTAATTCAGTAATTTAATGTTTTATTTTCGCAGCTATTTTTAAAACATAAATATGCCCAAAAGGATTTTACAATGATAATAATAATTATCTTGCTTAGCCTAATTTTTAATGGCGTACATTTTTATGTCATAAAACCCATTCATTTAATTTTTAAATAATCACCTACATACAAAATTTCAAAATTAATGTAACGTTTTTAATTTACTACCTTGTTAAGTGATTTTTAAGGAGTATTTTGGTAGGTTCAAATACCTTATATACCTCTATAAAAAAACATTTAAAACAAATTATATGCTTACTAATACAATAATTTAAAATTAAAGTTTGAGGTATAATAAATTTAAAAAAATTGGAGATGAGAGAATATGAACAAGCGAACTCTATATAACGACTCCGCCAAATTGACGATTGATTAAATTAGAACGAAGTAAAATATCTACTTATATTTTCACCCAAACAAATATTTTTATTGAAGGATTGAATAAAAAGTACAAAGCAATTATATTTTTTTCTTCTGTAAACCTATTTTGTACAATGTTAATTTTATTTCAACAAAATCACTCTCAGAAAGCTGCAAACGAAGAGGGGGATGGCATCCATTTTATTATTTTATGCTCTACTCGACAGACAAGATCTGTCTCGCACGGTGTGAGGCCGGCGAGTAGAATCCACTCGCTATCCGATCGTGTGACGTCAGTTTTCGCAGCGCAAAAGTTTCAAAATTAGGGGTTTGCGAGAAAATAATATATGTTATAGTGAGCTGTTTTAAGTTCGCGGTGCAATGCATCATGGAGTCAACATACATTTCTCCTAGCGTTTGAATTGCTGCGCTACTCAAGCAGATTTTGATCTCTATTTTCGGCGAACGTATGAATCAAGCTCTAGCTTTAAAACATCCCTGTACCTTTTAAAACATCAAGAATATACTTAAGCTAAAAATAGGCGAGACGCGTGTGTCTGGCTTTACAAGGGGAAGGGGAACTGGGAAGCTGCCTTTGGGAAAATACGGTGACTACGAAATATGAAGACATAATCGTTCTTAGGTACAGTTCGATTTTCATAGGAAGGGCCTTTTTAGAAAATATTAATTTTTCGGCCGAATTTGCTAATATTTTAATATTTCATATTTTTAGCACACATTTGGGCTAGACACTTATGTATTAATAACGCTAGTGGTTGTATGGATTAGAAAGGTTATATCTTTAGGAAGTGTGCCCGCATTTGCGTGGAGGTAGAGTGAAAACTCATTTTGGAACATAACCCTCAGTACACCCGGCAGAGATTCGAAACTAGATCTCCCCATAATCAGCAGTCTAATCTACTGCAAGAGTAGCGCCTTGGACCATGTTGCCACCAAAGCGGTTTTTTATATTACTAGTTTATCAACAGTAACAATTGCAAATAACATTATCTGACATTTGAATACTTGAAAGTAAATCTAACTTTTCTAACCGTCCTATGAGGCTCTTCCTATGAAAATTGGAGTATGCACGTGAGAAGGTGCCTGCACAGTAATTTCCTCTGAGGAGAAAAAGGACTGTATCAGAGATTTATAAATAATAAATTGTCGTGTGGCTCATGTGCAATGTATTTATCATTTAAGCCTTATTCATTATACTATGAACATAATAGAAGCATATTATATTAATAAGGTATCAAACAAAGTAATTATTTATTTGAGGTGATTAAAGAGAAATTTCTGAACCGACTGATTATATCAAGAGATGAGAATTTCTATGAGGGAGAGTGAGAGGACATACCAATTTGTCGGGAAAGCTATTTTCATAAACCTTTTCGGCTTCTTTCACATGCCACAATCGATCTGGGATCGACAGATTTACTTCTCCTCTGAAGGACGTTATACTACGGATTTTTCTCGCCCAAGAGAAATCCAATGACCCCAGCTGGGTTTGAACCCATGAACATTGGGTTCTGAGGCGAGCACTTTGACCGAAGACCACCGAGGTTGACCTAAGCAATGTACATACACACATACGGAACACATTTTTTACTAGCTATATTGATACAAATTCTATGATTATAACCCGAACAGATAGTCAGATGCTGTTTCAATTATTTTTAATCTTAAACCTTAATTTTCTAACAACGTGATAGCTATGCTTAGTTGTCTAATAAATATATATGTTGAAAAAAGGGAAATAGGCCCATAAAGTGTGAAAGTTATTTAAACATCTCAGCAAGAGCTTTAAGAGTGGCTAGTTTTTTAAAGCGGTTTCTGTACATCGGGACCCATCCTTCCAATTCACATAATATTTACAATTATAGGTTAAGGATGAGGAAGGTAGAATTTAGAGGAAATATATGCGAATTTGCTCGGAAAACCATTTAAAAAACTCTCTTAGTACACCTGGCAGAGATTAGAACCCCAATCTCTCCCATCAACTACAAGATCAAACGAGGTTGACGCTATAGCCAATATGCCCATCAATGTGGGTAAGTTAGTTCTAAGCGAAGAGTAAACCTTCTTCGGCGAGGAGGTTCCAAAAGCTCTTCGGGCAGTTAAATAAATACTTTCCAATCGCAAAGAAACATTCCTCCTCGCGTTGATGCGACTACAGCACGGAATATTTCATCGATAGGTCATTAGCATGCAAGTCGCGAGAATCTTAAATCACTGAAGGCGGGATGACGTCACAGCACGATGGCTGCTCACTGAGTCACCCCTGACACAGAGCTGGAGGAATTAGCTGTCAACTAGCAAGCACTGAGGATTGAGTCAGTCAGTATCAGAAATCAGTACTCAGCCAATCAGCGACCTCAGATAAATAGATAGCATCTGTTTTCAAAAAAGAAAAAATACTTCTGCATCTTATTATCCATTCGGATTACACGAATATATTATTATTAGCACCACGTCTTACTACCCATTCTAGTTATAAGCACTTACGCTAATGTGTAATGGTAGGGTGATTGTGAGATGAAATGGAGGACCTACAGTTTAACGTGGAATATTCGCGGCGACTGATGGATCATATGATTCACGGCACCATCCACGGCGTGCCCGTGTGACGTCCAAAGCATTCGCGTTATTTTACACCGCTGCTTACATTGGGGGAGCACCATTACATCGCGTTTTTGGTATAAATACATCGCAGCTCCATCATGCCGCGTTTCCCGCACCTCTCTAGACACAGCTAGCCCTAATCTGACGTGCAACCAATAGGAATGAAGGGGCGTATACATACATAGCATTACAAATACATCTCGTGTCCATTACATCGCGTTTTGCTAGGATAGTGAGCCTGACTCTCAACTCAGATTCACTCTCACCTCTGACTCTGACTTTGAAGGTAGGGCTTAGAAGGATAGTGAGCCTGACTCTCAGCTCAGATTCACTCTCACCTCTGACTCTCACTTTGAAGGTGGGGCTGGTTAAAAGAATAGCGTGCCTGACTCTCACTTTGAATGTAGGGCTGATTGAAAGGATAGTGTGCCTGACTCTCACTTTGAAAGTGGGGCTGATTGAAAGGATAGTGTGCCTGACTCTCACTTTGAAAGTGGGGCTGGTTGAAAAGGTAGTGTGCCTGACTCTCACCTCTGAATCTAACTTTGAATGTAGGGCTAATTGAAAGGATAGTGTGCCTGACTCTCACTTTGAATGAAGGGCTGATTGAAAGGATAGTGTGCCTGACTCTCACTTTGAATGTAGGGCTGATTGAAAGGATAGTGTGCCTGACTCTCACTTTGAATGAAGGGCTGATTGAAAGGATAGTGTAACTTATTCAAAACTTAAATAAACTTCACCATAACCGAGATGCCTACGCAACTGAATCTACAACACTCTTAAAATAAATACACCATAATTTTGTTTTTTACTTCTCTGGAAAAAATTGTATAGATTACCTTCCTAGGTGCATTGCTACATTGCAGTACAATTTCCCTTCCAAGGCGGATTGGACACTGATACCTTGCAGTACGATTTTCATTCCTAGGTAGATTGGGCACTGCTACATTTCAGTACGATTTCGCTCCCAAGGCGGATTGGGCACTGCTACATTGCAGTTCAATTTACCTTCCTAGGTAGATCAAGCAATGCTATCCTTCTAACACAAACTTATCTAGCTTAACCTTTCCCCCTTTTACTAATTAATGTTACCTTGGGCATACTTTTCGAAATAGTTAAGGTTCAGTTAAATAGCCTATCCTAAAATAATAATCTGCTGGCGATTCATTGTATTTTATTTCCAAATAATAATCTATTTCTTACCTACTATGAAGTGCGAAATCCACCTGTTTACAATTCCTTTTTATCGAATCAACGGTGCCCAATCCACCAAAATCCTATATAAAAACTGCTCAATACACCAGCGCCTCTTGACCGGCTCTAACATCCATGCTCCAGACCAGCAGCAGCAGTTATGGATGCGTATATACTCTAGTCTATAGAGTGCAACGTTACAGTACTTGCAGATATGTGCGTTGCAGCAAATGATTTTTTTTAAAGAGAAAAAAGAGTGCGAAATGTGTGTTGATAAGTTGTAGGAAAATTTAGACCCGCATTTACTTGGAGGAAGAGTGGGAAACTATTTTATGAAAAACAAGCTTCAGTAAAACCGGTCGGGATTCAAACACTAACCTCGAAAAACATAATTAGTAAGGCCAGATGTCTAGTCCACGTGTGTACCGATCCGGGTAGATTAATATTTATTATTTTATTGATTGAGATGTTTTATTTTGAATTTTGGGTAACACTTTGTATAATGTTCCCCGTTCCTGTGAGGGAGGCGTATAAAAGATTGACTACATACCTGGATGGTACTAGTTCAATCCCGAACGCAGTTGAAAATTTGATCTTGTACACAAAGAGTACAATTTCTGACGATAGAGTTAGGTTTTCTTTCCTAAAATAAGCTAATTTATTTGTCGTTGGCTGATATAGCTAAAAAGATTAAAAAGTATACGTTTGAAACTATTACTATTCCAAAAGTTTATTGGCCAAGCCATTGCATGTATTTGTGTGTACGTAAATTCAACTCAAACTTAATAGATAAAGAACCTCGTTGCCAAATAAGTAGTTTATTGGCCAAGACATTGTATGTATTTGTGTGTACGTAAATTCAACTCAAACTTAATAGATAAAGAACCTCGTTGCCAAATAAGGTAAAAAAAAAGTTCAGTTTAATATTACAAAATATAACAAGACTACCGTACCCACGCACCAAATGACCATTAAAAGTGAGAGGATTAACAACTAAAGGCCTGGCGGTTTAGGGGTGAGGTGTCAGACTTCTGTGTTGGGTGTCCGGGGTTCAATCCTCGGTCCTGGCACAATTTATCTGATTGCCAGACCCTTCATTCACCTCTGATAAGACGTTTATTAGTCACAACTTGTGAGTGTGTGGAATGCCAGAACTTCACCGTGGTTCGGATCCCACGTTAAACTGTAGGTTCTCCATTTCATCTCACAATCACCCTACAATTACACATTAGCGTAAGTGCGTATAACCCGAACGGGTAGAAAGACGCGGTGTTAATACTACTACTACTACTAATAATAATAATAATAATAACTAGGGTAGGTGCCCTATTATTGAAAGTATCCATGTTATCATAACATAACTGTACAACTGTTAGGTGACATATGCCAGAACCGATTCATAAGGTGGCGCCAAATGAGCATATGTACTATCACCCTTTGAAAAAGATAGACCTACGTGGTAGTCATATTAAATATGGTTTTTATATTGAACACATTTTCATAATTTTTTAATGGCACGTTAGACACTATGGTTATTAAAAAAAATTGGATAGTTAATCTAAAAGTAATGCACCCACATTAGAGAAAACAGAGAATGGAAAAATAATAGCGAAAGTTACCGTGCAAAAAGGTATTCCCAGTGTACCCGACCGAGATTCGAAGCTTAGCGTCCCAATCACCACAATCCAGTCTACTGTCAGCTTGACACCTTATAATATGATATCATCGATGCGGGTATTAAAAATTTATATAATTACGTTCGCGAAGTTGTAATAAAAATAAAGTTGTTCAAAATATATCAATACATTAAAAATTTAGATTTTATAAAAACTACAACATTAATTAAAAAGTCCAAACTCAAAAGGTGCTCAATATCTGGCAACATAGCTATCTTTCTTATATGATTAATTGATGATAATACTCTCTCAGCAACATCCTCTATTAAAACACCAGGAAGTGGAGGTATGCGGTAGAGGACGCTGGGAAATGGGAAATCTGCGGAAGCAAACTTGGGTATTAGATCTTGAACGTTAAACCGCACTAAAGAGGTAAATCGCACATATCTGTATTAGATGATGTGACCACATCAAAATATACCGATGGAATAACAAAGAACCAAACTATTTCGCACGGGGTTTTCCCATCCGCTTCTTAAAATACTGCGTATGCTTTTTTTCCCACCTTAAACGTCCTCTTTATATCTACCCCTTTAAGTCATAAGTAAATAACTTTCAAACTGTTTCGGTGGCCACATTGTCTATGGCGCTACTATTACAATAGACGAGACTGCCGATGACCAAGAGATCAGAGTTCAAAACTCTGCTAGGCGTATTGAGTGTGTTTTTTCCCTATTTTTTTAAACTCTACCTTCAAGCAAATTCATGTACACTTTCTCTAAATTCAATCTTGCTCATTCCTAACTCATCAGCGTATTAGTGCATATACGTAAAACCTGAACAGGTAGTAAGACGTGGTGCAAAAAAAATAAAGCTTGTGCCTGTTTTTAATAAACTATGGTCGAAATTAATTACGGACACTGCGTGCTCTATTAGGTGAAGTGATGGTTTTACTGTGTGATATAGCTTCGGGAAATAGTGGTTGAATGGGTGATGAATGTTTGTTTAGGTTAAGACATTGTGCTAAATAACTCTACGGTAAAACAAGTGTGTCAGATTAATCAATCGACTAGAGATATTAATTATCCCGTCTCAAATGAAGTTTTATTTATTCTCAAGCGTATTACCCGAACGGGTAGTAAGACGCAGTGCTAAATAAGTAAAAACTAAATATTTATTTTCACCCGAACCGGGGGCTAGGCAGAAAATATTTAAGTCTCATTTGTTTTATTTTCCGGTCGAGGTTTGAATCTCGGCTGTTTATAGCCGGGTCGATTCTATTTAATGGTTTTCCACTATATCGCCAATCAAATTTGGGTAAATTTTATTTAAATTGTATCAATAAACAGATATCTCGGATGGGTAGTCAGACGCGAGGCATTAAATAAATATACTAGAGTATATTCACGCAATAATAAAATTATCATCAACCAGGCATTTGAGTAGAGCTGGAAAATACATTGGTCGAGTGGATGTGTCTGATATGCTTGTTCAAGGGATAAACCCACTTGGAAATAATTTGCAATATTTCGGAGTTTCACTAAATTTAAAATTGATCAAGTACTCAACAGAACAAATGAACAAATTAATCTTCCAAACAGACCCTTCGCTGATTGCGACCATTCATTCCCCAAGCTTAACCCCCAATCCTCCCACTCAACACCCCCTTTCCAACGAACCAACAGGTGTCCAAGGTATCAATGTTCTCACACAAGGAGCAAAGAAACCAATACTACCTGCAGTGTTCGTTTCTGTTTTGTTTGGCCGCGGCTCGATTTGTTGCTGTGGCAACCCTGTACAATTCAAAAACTTAGTTGGCACGACTGCGCGTGTGTGTGTGTGTTTCGATGCGGGCAGGGAAGTGGCAACATACAGAGATAATTTTGTTGCTGTGGCAACCCTGTAGAATTCAAAAACTTAGTTGGCACGACTGCGCGTGTGTGTGTGTTTCGATGCGGGCAGGGAAGTGGCAACATACAGAGATAATTTGACGGAGAAACGGTGTATAGAAGGGGGGAACCTAGGCGATCTATGCTCCAAAGTCACGAAAGCGCATAGATATATCGATCAACTTTAGTAAAGAGGAAAGTATTGGTCAATTCAAACCGCTTGTTGTCAAACTTGAAGTCGTTTCAGAATAGATTATCAAAAGAAAAATGTTTAGTGTACCATATAGAGGGGTCCCTTCCTGTTTAGATTATAGTCATATGTCACAACAGTGTTTCACATAAAAAAAACACAAACCTGGTAGAACGATACAATCTATTTTAAAATGATCATATTCCGTTGTGTTCTTTTTAGAGAAAACAACATTTTTTTTTGGCAAACATCAAAATGTAAATATTAAAATGTGATATTTTATTAATGTAATTTGCGGCAATTCAAATTGAAAATGAAAAGGCTAAATGAACACTGAACTCTGTCTGGTATGCTACCTTCGACTTAAAACGCGACAACCAATGCCACGTAGAGTTTGTTCACCATAGCTTTTTAACTAAATAACAGGTTAAAAATCTTATGTTTAGGTTTTGGGTTGCCAACACTTGTAAAGAGATCACATGTTCGAGGGAGAATTGGCAAGACTTTTTAATATTAAAAATGCTAAAAACCAAAGTACATCTCAAAAGAAGTTTCGAATTCTAACATAATTACTGTACCAAAACGGTTAAAAAAGAATGTATCATAGCAAGCAGCGACACATTTGGGTTGAACACTTAACAGCCTTAGAGAGTCAGTAAAGGTGGTGGAATGCCAAGCCACACTAGCATATTATAGTTAGGATCTGAGCAAAATACAAACTTATAATACAGACAACTTTTGAGAATGAAGATATGATATATTTGATAAGGCCGAATAAATTAACAGAGTGAGAAACTACTTGATAGTGAAACTAGAGCTTATGGTCTAATATAACACCTAAGTCATTAATATAAGAACATCCTCCAGTAATATAAATATCGAGTTTATAGGTGAAAAAATAGAGATGGTTTTCCGAGTGAAAGCTATAAACTTAGTTTTGGATTTATTGATTGACATTCTATTTTCGGTAGACCATAGTATTATTATTATTAGCACCACGTCTTACTACCCGTTAGGGTTATACGCACTTACGCTAATGTGTAATGGTAGGGTGATTGTGTTGCCGGGACCGAGGATTGAACCCCGGCCGCCAGCATAGAAGTCTGACACCTTACCCCTAGACCGCCAGGTCACCTACGGTAGACCATAGTAATATACCATTTATGTATATTTGCAAATCCAAACAATCAGTGAGTTTATGTTTTTGAAAAATATGAAATCAGCAAACAGTAAATAGTCTGAAGATTGTCCATACCTACTAATGTCATCAATAAACACGTTAAAAAGAAGAGCTAAATATGACCACAAGGGGGTGAAAAAAAGTTGGTGGTGCTAGAATCAATTTTGATGGTAAAAGATATATTTTTCAAGTAGCTCCTAAACCAATTTGCATACCAAATTGATAGGCCAAACTTACTAAGTTTTAAGAGAATAATACTGTGTTGACAAAAATCAAAAGTTTAACTTTGATCAAAATAAAATGCATCAATCTGACCTTAAGTAGAGAGTCGAGGGGCAACATGTCCCAATAATTCTTCTAATTTCGTTACAAAAGATTTATTGTTTACAAACCGATGTTGATTTTCAGAAAGTCGGTTTTCAGGTGGTGAAACATAGCCCATGTATTATTTTCTAAAATACTTTAATAAAGTATTTAGTAGAGAAATAGGCCTATAATTACAAACGTTGGTTTGAGCGCCCTTTGTATGTATGGGAACGACTATAAAAATTGTCCATGTTTCAAGAAATGTCTCACAGATTGAAAGTATTAATATATTTTTATGAAATATTTGGTTAATTAATTCACTATTTTTAGCACTACGTATTACTACCAATTCAAATTCACTATTAATAATCATAGGCCCTATTAATATATTAACTTCTTTGTAAAATAAATTTATCTTATTAATAATAATAATATTGTAAATATTTAATCAATTACACCTCATATGAATGCCTAGCCATTCTAAATTTCAGCCCCATACAAAAAGTATTACTTTACCTTAACAATAGTATGTAAAAAGCATAAAATAGCAAGTTTTTACCCCTTATTGTTCGTAAACTGTAATGATTTGAAATAATTTAGTCACTTTCTATAGCTTATAATCATGCACTTGTTAAAACTGCGCAATACAATTTTGATGGTGGGGTGACCATAAGCGTTAGCGTGCAAACAGTTGTGGTTCCAATTGTTGTTTGAATATTTGATCACGTAAACAATAATAGTTAGTTCAGTTGTTTAGACTTTAGAAAATGAAACTAGAAATGACAAAACCACGCAATAAATTATTATTATTTAGCACCGCGTTTTACTATCCCGTTCGGGTTATACGCTTTTAAGTACTAATTACGCTAATGGATTAGGAATTGGGAAAGTTGAATTAGAGGAAGTGAACCCACATTTGCGTGGAGAGAGAGTGGGAAACCACTTAGGAAAACCCAGCCCCGGTTCACCCGACCGAGATTCGAACCTCGATCTCCCCGTCCTCGGCAGTCTAGCCCAACACGAATCTAGCGCGTTAGCCAACTACGCCACCGAGGCGGGTCGCAATAAATCAATTGCACGGCGTTAGTTAGACAAAGTATGTCTTGCGCAGTCAACTTTAGTCGGAACAACTCATAAAAATTGTAATGTTTGGTCCAATGAACCTTATGATCTAAAATTCTGTTTGTGACGATATCCAAAGGTCCCACACCAACGCAGAACGCTGTGCGATTACAAAACTATTATTAGTGGACAATATGTAACAGTATCCCCTCGCAAACATCCTTTTATCACGCCTCGCATGCATAATCATAACGCGTGAACAATTCCGAAGGTAGGACTAAACTATTATTAACTCCCTCAAAACTCATCACTTTGTTTTTATACAACGATTTTGGAAAGCACGGATAATCCGCAGGGTTGTTTTGACAAATGCATAATTACTGAGGACTTTACTTCCCTTGCCCTGAAAAAAAGGTGGGTTTATGTGAGCCTGGTGAGGGGGTGCTGGTGGAGAGAAGAATAATTTGCAACGAGCAATCGCTGGGGAGTGTAGTCGCCCGCACTTGGTGATAACACACATGCTCTGGTTGTTGGCGCACACTTTACATGTGCGCGCTTACCGTAGGGATTTAAAAGCTTACATACTTGCGAATGTGAATGTGTGTGTTCTTTACGAATATTAGATGAAATGGGCTATTTTTGGTTTTGTTGACGTACAACACAAAACTAATTGCATAGCAAGAATAAGATTTCTTCATTTTATTTAGCACCACGTCTTATTACCCGTTGTGGAATGCCAGGTATCCGCCGTGGTTCGGATCCCACGTTAAACTGTAGGTCCTCCATTTCATCTCACAATCACCCTACCATTACACATTAGCGTAAGTGCGTATAGCCCGAGCGGGTAGTAAACGCGGTTCTAATAATAATAATAATAATAATAATAATAATAATAATAATAATAATAATAATAATAATAATAATAATAAAATAACCACCCTTTGGGTTATTCGCTTAAGTACTAACTACGCTAATGGAATAGGAATTGGGAAGATTGAATTTAGTGGAAGTGAACCAACCTTTGCGTGGAGGGAAAGTGGAGAACAATTTAGGGTAACACCTTATCCCCCCCACCCCCCCGCACCAGTTCAACCAACCAAGATTCGAACCTCGATCTCCCCGTCATCAGCAGTCTGGTTAAACACGAAATTAGAGCGTTAGCCAACTACGCTACCGAAACGGGTTGAACATAAGATAATATGTAGCAAATAACGTTGAAATCGATGGTTTGTAAACTAGATCAATTTTACTGTGGCAAGGTGTTTTTTAATGGATCGAAATAACTATTATCTAAGATCTTACACATATAATATCGGATAAAAACTCATGTTGACTTAGGTCTGATTAGTGAATAACATCGGTTGTGCAAAGTTTTTACTATTCATCTTAGAAAAGTTGATAATATTATGACCGGAGTCTACCCGTGATTAAATTCTACTTTTAACGTTCTCCTTTTCCTTTAAAAAACAGATCGGAAGAATGAAAACCCATACATCTGGCGATCTCCCACTTTGTCATAACAGTTAATCAAGGGGCGGGTAATAGCAGCATAACATTGCACCCCATCCGACACCTTAGCATGGTCAACAGCACTTCTATCTGTTGAGGTACAGGTCCCTAGATGGATTCCAAAAACACCAGAAAAATGTATAGTTGATGAAATTGGTATTTCCCATCTCATAATATAGTTTTGTGGGAAGATTATCTATTTTTAATTAAGAACAATAATAAGTGCTGCTTTGTAATAAGATTGTTGCGTAAGAATCCACTGACTAAGGATATATGTTATTATTATTACTATTAGTACCGCGTCTTACTACCCGTTCGGGTTATACGCAGATATATATGTTATTAACGAACCACAAAAGAAACAATATAACTACATTTTTTCTATTTTAGTTATCACCTGAAAGTATTTATGGTTAATTTTATTTTACAAAGGTACATTGGAGATGTATAATATACAACGTAAATTAGCCCAAAGGATTACGGAAAGATGCTAACTAATTTTTCTCAAGAACAAAATAAGCAAGTGGGTTATTAGATTAACTAGAGCTAAACCGCGATAGTCTCTTCACTTTGCAAAGTCTAGTACCTAGCCAGGCGTTACCCAAAATGAATGTATTATTACACGTAAAACTTAATACAGTCAGCTCAAGGAAGACAGCACATTTAAGAATTAATAAGAAACGTAAATCACAACTTGTGAATGTGGGGAATGCCAGGCCTCCAATCGTGGTTCGGATTCCACGTTAAACTGTAGGTCCTCCATTTCATCTCACAACCACCCTACCATTACACATTAGCGTAAGTGTGGATAACTCGAATGTCTAGTAAGATGCGGTGCTAATAATAATAATAAGAAGAAGAAACGTATGGTAATGTAGTGTTATACTGAAACGTATTCTCTTTACGGATCTTTGATTGTCTGCGTGAACATGAACTTTTTTATTTGGCTCTTCATTTAAAAAAAAAAATTGCGAACAAATTACCAGTGAATAAGGTGACTAAATTATATTCTGAAATGTATTGTGGATTTGTTTTATGAATATTTTTATGGAACGAACGACTCATCGACAAAATATAATTTAATCTCCGTTTGGAGGGTTGCATCTTCCAACAACAGAAAAGTCGATAGTAAATACGAGAGCTTCCCATACATTTCACCGTTGGAAAATATTTATTAACCGCCATTTTTTCTCGCGTCAAACGGTCCTGACCTGTGGCGCGCACGCTGCGGCCGGTCTATACTTCCAACCGCAGAGACATGAGGTGGTGGGGGGACACACCAAAAAGAAAAAAAATCCTATACTGCATTACTTCCCGGTCCCTCCAAACCATTCATTAACTATCACACAAGTACACTTTCATTCGATAAACCGTTATCGAAATTTGCGATTCTAACGAAAACCATGGTTGCCTATAAAACTATGTCAAATACAACAAACTGGCTGTCAAAGCAGCGTCGGTATGGTGTGCTTTTATCGACTAAGGTTTGTTGCTGCTCCCGATAAAACCGAAGCACCATGGCAGTTACGCAAACGACTATCAGCCCGACGACAAACGATCTTTGTGAGGACAAGCACTTGTCAAATACTTTTGAAATAAAACGTAAATGTGTCAATAGCATATAAATTCATCCAAATAAACTGTAGTTTACAGAGCAATGTCTATGTATGTTTGTACTCTGACTAACAATACATCACATGTGATTAAAAGGGAAACCATCAGTTACGGAGCCATTCTTGGAAAGTGTACCTTTGAAGTCTGGGATCAACCAATCTAAAAGTGAGTTCGATTGAAAATCATCGCAAGGTTGAAATGTGACAAGAGAGTTTTTACATTGTAGAGAGAGATTTTTCTCTTTATCTCCAGTCAAAAAATTGAACACTAAATCCATGGTAGGATTCTGGGAGGAATAACCAAATTTGACAGGTACCAAAGTTACTAAAACTTATTTCATACGTCAAGCTATCTATCTGCAGTGGTCGGTTTTGGTAAATAATATCATTACATAATAGTTAAAACCAATAATATAGTAAGATATAATCAATATTAACCACAGTCAAATATGTTAATATTTTCTAAAGGGTACTTTTTATAAGAATTCTACTACAAGTGATTTCAAAAATAGAGTTTTAGTCAAATGAATGTAGGTTTAGCGAAACTTGTAAAACGGTACACCCACAAAGCCATAAAATAAAACAAACTGTGTAGCTTATGGATATATCTTAACCTAATAAAACGTGTAATTGGTGTTCAATAATGACAGGCTAATATATTCATTATTTAGTCGGCAACAACTGTTAACACCTAATGTTTCAGCAATCCTGCGGAATGTGTGTAATCTGGGGGTACAAGCTTACACACATATCAGCATTTCCGGCATATTGTGTGGGCAATCTAATTGACCGAGTTATTCAGCGAAATTAATCAATTGTTCAATCGTGTTAATAGGTTTAATGGGTGTTTCAATCCCTTTGGAAATTATTTGTTGCCATCAGCCGAGGCGAAATATGGTAAAAGGTGACCTGGCGGTCTAGGGGTAAGGTGTCAGACTTCTATGCTGGCGGCCGGGGTTCAATCCTCGGTCCCGGCATAGATTTATCTGATTACCAAACCCTTCCTTCACCTCTGACAAGACATCTTGTGAATGTGAGGAATGCCAGGCCTCCACCGTGGTTCGGATTCCACGTTAAACTGTAGGTCCTTCATTTCATCTCACAATCACCCTACCATT
>CABFOV010004311.1:12925-27656 GCA_902141375.1 Timema poppense | reverse complement strand
TAATAATAATAATAATAATAATAAAAATATGGTAAGAGGTATTACCAAGAGTAGTATCGGTTGATACCTTCCAAGTAAAAAGTTGATGATCGTCCTAAGTAAGGTAAGCAGTTACATCTCGGCACAAATGTTTAATGGACAAGACTGGAAACAGAATGCATAAACGAGGTGCTTTGTCGCACATTTAGTATGTCTCCTCATTTTATTAGATACCTAGACTCCTCTTGGAGCCTGACTGCCTCCACTGGCCATCTATATGGTTTAATTCTTGATTTAATGGATATAAATGTGATGTAAACAGGTCTAACGTAAGTCAATTATTTAAAATGATGCAACTATAAAAATTTATTTCCAAACTAAGACCGGCTTAATAAGTAAATTGGTGACGGTAAATTGGATTTGATTTGTATTGTGGTATCAAGCGTGTACTTTTACAAACACAGTTACGCATATTAAAAAAAGAATTTTAAAAAATGAACCCGAGCTAAGATCCCGATTAAAAATAATGCTTCTCTAGAATGGTTTGCCGGTGTCGGGGCGGTTCGATTTCAAATCCTGGCCGGATGTAATGAGCCGCTACCTTAATGTAAATGCCGCTAAATTTCCTCTTAATTCTACCTTTCTCATACCTACTCAATTAGTTTAACTAAATGCGTACAACTCCACCGGGTAGTATGATACGGAGGAGGAGTGAGGGGGGGGGGGCATTATAACTTGACCCAAAACAAAGATACTTAACAAAAGATACCAAAAATTGGCGAGGAAGAGTTTTAATTGTTTTATGTTTGATAGGACGGACGGATAAACAATTAGTAAAGTCTATCAAATGTCATTTAAAATGGTACCTTAGACCAATTTTTTTTTTTTGCCACATTTTTTCATATCCAAAAAATAGTTAACTTTCACATCAAACGCTCGAGTAGAAAGAACGTTAACTTTGCTGCAAATAAAATAAAATGATATTTTGGTAATGATAAGATTATTTTTCAAACGTAGCCCTAATCGATGACGAGCCTTTATGTCCTACTATGCATCAAAGCATAGCGATAGCATATTACTATTTATGTAACAATTACATTTAATTTTTTAACGTCAGGTACACACAACTATCAAAATCACTAAATATGACCGGTCACTCAAAAGTAAATAGTGTGCATAATATGATTCTACTTTTAACGTTAACATATTATTTATGTTTTGTGATGAAATTGATGTGATTTCTGATAAAGGAGATTCATAGTTCTAGTACAAATCTTGTTGGAAACTTTACACATTATTTCCATGTATAAGTAAAATATATTTACTGACGTTTTAGGGATTTGGCAGAAAAACTTCAATAAAAACGTGATACTGGTTGATATCACCATGTAAATAACGTGTAAAGTTTCCTACAAGATTTGTACTCGAACTATGAATCGCCTGTATCAGAAATCACAGCAATTTTTTACCACAAAACATAACTATTTTCATTGATTCTCAAACAAAAGTTTTATATTATCTATATTGGAACAATGCAAATATTTTGAAATTACCATAACAAAATTTTAATTAGACCTATGAACAACTAATTTAAGGAAAGCGCATTTTTTCTCCAACAAAAAAATAATTCAAACAGGGTAAGCGCAGCCTTAAATAAGAATCTGTAGTTGAATAGACATACTCTAAACTGAAATTGAAAACAAATACGAATTTTTTTTCTTCTAAATAACATTACGAATTTAAATAAAGTATAATATAATGTCCCAATCATGTTTTTATATAAACGCTATCCAGGCTTAAAACATAATACTAATTTTTCCCACTATAAAATAATATTTGAAAATACATAATATTAGCTAAAAAATAAACCATCATCCAGCCGAGTGGCGGAGATTAATAAGTAAAATTTCACGGCAAGGGTTGGTAGGACTTATTTATATGTATCTCGAACATCTCTAAAGAAATAAAATAAAAGGGCAACTACTCGCGTGTTACCTTCAAGTAAAATAAACTCGCCTGTAAGAACAATGCAACAGAATGATCCTGGCTAATAAACGTTGACCTCAAGACAAGAAACTCATTATTATTTTACGATGTTTAAAAGGCCCCTGATGATGGCATGCCCTGCCTGTGCGGGAGGAAGGGGACAGTTGACGTGCACCGTAATGGAGAGGGGGGAGGGAGAGTCGAGCCAAGGTCTTCCAGTCTGGAATCCAGAGAGGCAAGCCAGCGCAGGTGTGCTTGGACCAGCTCTGAACACTCCGCCGTATCATGCTTGGCTAGACACTTGAATACCTTTGTATTACGCGTTTAGCGCATGCACGGGCTATTGCCGGACTACTTTATATGGTGTTTATTTTAGATATAGTCAAGCCAAGCTTCAGACCATTTATTTGCGATGCAATTACACTTTTTTTAAGTGGGAGTGTGGGGGACGCGAGAAAAGTGCAGTGTTTTTTGCAGTTTTTATTGCAAAACATTTTTTTTTCTTTTTTCAAAATAGATAATATATTGATTCAGTAGAAACTTAGGAGTTTAATTTTCTTCACATGGTGATAATAACATGTCAAGGGGGTCCTAAAATGTCATGAAACATTTTTCTCTTCATTTAAAGTTTGTCATTTAATGTAGTTAGGATCATGAGGTGTCCACCAATATTCAACAACTGTTGATATTACTTTGTGCAGACAATTAAATTCTTATGTGTCTACTTAAACAATAGTTTATTTATATTGGCAAAAAGTTTTGCTAAAAAAAATTCCAAAACACTGCCCCTTTCTCACGTCCCCTACACTTCCACATTAACTGTTAAATTTCCCGATATATCCTGGTTTTTCAGACAAAAAAATATGCATTTTCCAAGTATTTATATGCGAAACAATAAAAAAAAGTTTAGTAAAATTCTAGTACGAAACAATAATTATTTAAAACAAATATGTCAGTGCTTTCATAAGTTCAGATGAAAATGAGGTAGAATTAATATTGTGTATTGAGTTAGACTCTTCTTAGACGTATTTATAATATTAAAACAAAAATATCTAATAATTTAATGACTTAAGAATCTCCCTGACTTCTCATTGATTTTTCCAGGTGGGTGTCAAACCTTATTCACCAAATAGTGAATGCTTCGCAGTGGCGATGTTTTGGTACCCGAAACTATAGACACGGATAACAAAGCATCGACCTCTTCTTGTCTAGTTTTCCGGTGACGGGGAAATCATGGTTCGAATCTCGGCCAAGTGTACCGAGGTGTTCTCACCAAATTGTTTTCCAATTTCCCTCCACATGAATGAGACTACATTGCCTCTAATATAGCTTACTCACCCCTATTTCATTAGTGTAAATATGCGAGTAGCCCGGACGGGAAGTAAGATGCGGCAGGAAAAAAAACCCATTAGCTGAATGTTACAATGTTAAGCTGCATGACACAGTTTGGCGTATGAAAATATAAAAGTTTTTTTTTAACCTTTAGAGCAATCAAATGTGGTTCTTCCTGTGTCGATAAGATCAAACACATTTTTTACAAAATGTTATCTACACGCGACCTTGACTATATATATCACAGTGTAGGCAGGCCGCACCAAAAAGAAACATGTTCCCTGTGACGTTCTTGCAACAAGTAACAAGGGAACGTGTTTCACAATAAAATACTACCTTGGATTTGTTTGCTTTCAATAAAACTCTCTCAACTAGACGAAAGAATCCTTATTTTTGATTATGGAACGAGAGGTTATACAATGGTTTTGTGTGTGTGTGTGTGTGTTTGAGTGTATCTTGCACCGCGTATTGCTATCGGTCCAGGCCTTACACATTTTAATCCCGTTGGGGCACACGTGAAGAAAGTAAAATAGAGAGATGTTCTTGTATTTGGGTGGAGGAAAAATGAAAAAGCATTTAAGGGGCAAAAACCTCATGGAACCCGGTCTAAATTCAAACTCCGACCTCACAGTCAACCGGGAAACCAAACTACATGAACTTGACTTGGAGTCCGGTTGCCCATCAAGCCGAGTCAGTAGTAATTGAGCATTAGAAATGATATTGTATTGGGCTTAAAGTTATTATATAATGTACTTTTTGTGAGCAGAGGCCCTATTATTCAAATATTTATGGACTCCCTCGGCAATATGATAACACTTTTATGGGCGCTCAATGTTACTTAATCACTGTGTAAGATCCACAATGAAAATTTATTTTAATAAAAGAATGAATGCTATTCTTAAATCAACGTTTACACCCTAAACGTTGTGTGTTAGTATAACAAAGATGACACATTATTGGTGTTTCTTTTATCTATATGGAGGTGTTTTATTCATGTTCAAGTCCAGACAAGCCCTTCTTTTCCATTTCTCTGGTCTGTTTTAAAAGACACGAATTGCAACAAACAACAAGGTAGCTACAAAACTTACAACATAATTCTTCCTGATTTCTCAGATAGCAAATGTCAATATTTACCTATTTCTTTTTCAGTTGTTTTTGTTAATTAACGATATTTAAGTTTTAAGAATGATCAGATAAGTTATTTTACCAGTGTTAAATGTTTTAGTCAAGCTATTATTTGTGGCACTGTGTAAATAAGCTATAAAAACAAGACTGAACAACCATTTCATGTTATAATTCCATATCTGAGCAATACATTTTGTTATCATGTGCGAAACAAAATCACTCACTTTAGTTTTAAGTATGTAGGTACGAAATTTAAGTTTGTTAATCTAAGTATTTAAATTTTCTGATATAAAATTCCCTGAATTTTCCTGCCTATATCCACCAATAACAATATGTGTACCATACCCACCAAAAATGTTATAAGAGTACATGACTTAAATAAATACACAAATGGTTATTTGAATATAGGCCGGTAGATTACAAGGATAAACAAGACAAGGATTAGTGTTATGGATTTGTAGTCATCCAAAGGATTCAAAATCTATTTGGAAGAAACAAATGGCATTGAGAGGACCTTTTCTGATGTAATAAACAAGCCATGTGTGATATATTGAAAAGTTTTTGAACAACATAGTTTAAATTATCAGACAGTGTGTGGAAACAATTATTTTATTTAAGGTGTACTGTACCAGGCGCTGTCTAAACAAACTGGTTCTACCCTAACATTGCCCATGGGTGCTGTCAAAGGGGCCGCTTCGGTCAGCGAGAAAGTATTACTCACTCTCAGGTCACATGACTTAAAATACAATGGTATATGTCGATTTCTTGAACTACTTCTCTATTATGTCTAAGCTTATACTCCCTTTCATCCTTCACCTACTCCAGCCGTTGTTATGTCAATAAGAAAAAGGAGGGAAAAAACCACGAGACTTCTTATCTCAAGGCAAAGAGGAAAGCCCACTGCTAGTTCTCAAATATCTTAAAATTGTCTGTTATGAGCTAATCAACAAAAATTACTGTATATTTGTCAGAGGAAGATTAAATCTAGAGTTCTTTTTATTAATGGATAGTCTCATAGCTTCGCAAATATGCTTACAAATGTCGTTGAAAATGTACTATTGTAACATTCTCATACTTGTATTCTATTGATAAGACTCAAACTGTAGTGTTGTTGGGGAAAAAGAGCCATGTTAGAATCTTTCGACTCCTTTTTGGCGTGAACCATATTTTGAAATAACATATTTTAGAATTTAATATGGCGTTAGAGCTGAACGTCTGCATCGCAGTTTTCGGCTTACCGAGCCGGCCCCCTAGAGACAAAAATGAGCTACATTTAGATAATAATTATTGACCTTATAAACTTAATGATACATTAAAGTTATTTTAAGATTGATATGCAACAATTCTTGATGTGTGATTGTTATTTTTCTTTACTTTATTACAGAGCTAGTGAAATGTTTCGCAGTCGAGTCCACCTATTAAGACCACAGTCATAGTTCCAAGCGTCACTTCTGGTGATGTGTCAGTACCAAGCCAAAGTCTGCTGAGCAACTCTAACTATACAATCGTTCAGTCCTCTCTAGACGAGCCGACCCATAACCGTGGACACACTGACTAAATGTCAGGCTTACGTAGTCTGGCTTAACGGTGAAAGGGAGGTCAGGGTTCGGATTCCGACACGGTGTAATAAGGGTGTTTTTTCCTAAACGGTTTATCCTTCTCCTTCTAGTCTAATGCGGTTAGATTGCCTATAAATTCTACCTTCCTCATCCCAAGCCAACTAGCGTAATTAAAACAAGTAAGGTCTTGACGGGCAAATAATAAATAGCATACATGTCAAACAAAGCACGCATAAAACTATAAATAAAAGTGTCGAGTCAATTGATTTGAAGTTCTAGCGACCGGCTACTCCTCTTTGGAATATCTCACGACGTCCTTTTCCTGCACCTGAACCGGACCCAAAGCTCGCGACAACGTCAGTTGGCAAATGAGAATGAGGACTCACCATTTGTACGTCTTGGTCCTCTTCTGGCAGGCGCTTGGCGGGCGGCGTGGTTGCCGCGGCGGACGAGGAGGCCGGGGAGGACGTGTTTGTGTCTCCACCGACAACCACCAGGTTGTTCAGTGTGCTGGCGTTAATGATATGTTGTTGGTGACTATTACCACCGCCGTGTATCAGCTGGTGGTGGTGGTAACTGCTAGAGAGGGGCAACGAGGGCGCGTTGCTGCTACTGCTCGCTGATATGTTATTCAGACTCGTTAATTGGTTCCGATTATTGTGATATCGATTGACGATTGATATTGCTGTGGCGGCGGCGAGCCCGGGGGCGTGCGGGTGATAGTGATACGTAGTACGTAGGTGGGTGGTACGATGGGGGAGCGGCGGCGGCGGTGGAGGAGTTACGGGCTACAAGGACGCACGTGCAGCACTGGTTACAGCAACAGAAACAATTGCCGGTGGCCGGTGCTCCGGCGGCTGAGGTGTAAGGGTAGGAAGTGAACGAAAAATAGGAGGGAGGAGGGAAATAAGAATAGGAGTGAAAATACAGGATGTCGAATTGCTTGGCCAAGCAATACAAAAACTAACGAATGCTTGTTTAGAACGAAACAAAACAAGTTACCGCATAAATTCTATTGTACTTTGAAAAATCCGTTTCTATCAAACTACTTTGAAAGATAAACACAGTAATATGAGAAAATTTATAGCTCGAAATTTATAATATTACTAGTAAAGATTTTAATAGGATTTCACTAAGATAAACACCCTTGTTTACTAAAATTAATTTTATATATATCTAACAATAATCACAGATACTACGACCTTAAAAACGCCTTAAAAAAAATTAACAGTTAATACTACATATATTTATAAAAATATTAATAACGAAACTAAAGAACTTGATAAAAACAGTTTTCACACTAATAATACTCGAATAAACAACTACTTTAACAATTAGTTTAATTAAACAACACTATCAAATGACTTTATTAATTATTAAAATTTTAAAACGACTATTTCTCAAAAACTCTATTCGCTGAAACTACGAATGACACTTGCACACAATAATCACCACACTTTAAACACAACAAACCCACGGATGGAATAATTTGAATACTATTTGATAACTTTTCGACCCAACTTTAAAAAAAGACAGATAAAACGTTTATTTATTTAATAAGCGTGTATAAAAAGTTAGAAACAGCTAGGAGAAAAATCAGTTGGCCGTCTTCAAGGTCAAGGTGTTGATAGAAAGAGTGGAAATAGTACTGAATGTTAAAAAAAATAGAGGAGAGAAAAAAGGGAAAGAGAGTGAAAGGTTTAAAAAAAAAGGCACACCCCCAGAGATGAGAATCCGATGTTTGCTCTCCTTCAATAAAATGACAGCGGAGAGGAAAAAAGAAGCACGCCCCACAACGAAGCGCTAGTAATTGAGATATAGCAGGAAGTTTAAACTAGAGAAGAACTTTCCGCCCAACCCTCGCGGCAAGAGACCTAACTCTCGACTGACACTGGCTTCTCGAGTCCATGGAACGAGTTTTGAAATTCCCCCCTGCTTCTCCTGCACAGAGCGACAACCTATCCGCATTCAGTGTGTCGACTGCTAGCTGCGCGCACGGCGCACGAGATGTTGCGGAAACTCGCGAATACGTTCGAACATTCACGTTCCATAACCCCTTCCCCTACTCGTTGAGCTGTCTGACGGAGCGAGCGCACGCGCAAGCCACAGGTACATAATCCTCGTGTTGCTTTTTACCTGGAAGACTTTTTTTTACCTCTATCCGCTTTCATTTTTTTTATCCGAATTAGTAATACTATAATTAGTCTCTAATATGTTAATACATGAGTTGATACAAAACTTAAATAGCTCAGAATAAAAGAGTTTCCATGCATAAGCTTACAAACATATAAAGTTAATGGCACAGAAAAAACATTATTAAATTTTAGGAGAAATCAGAAAGGAAATAATAATAAATAGTTAATATTTCTTAACGAAATAATAACAATAGCCTTTCAGATATATGAGGTTTTGATTGAGATAGTATATATTTGAGAAGAGCAATTAAAATGTATTAAAAAATTTGTTATTGTAATTATCGTCTTGAAATGTCTTTTAAAAAAACTATATTCCACACCATCCACTTCTATCGCTAGCATGCTAGGCAATTAATAGAGAAAATTATCAAAATTATGTAAAATTTACTAAATGTATAACATAAAGTGATAACGGCTTTGATTACCGAACGTCTACTTTACACCAACGTAGTAATAAGAGTAAAACTATCATCGTTTAAACAGGACTGAGTGTCAGGCTTATGTAGTCTGGTTTTCCGGTGATGGGGAGGTCGGGATTTGTATTCCAACCGGGTGTTTGAGGGTGTTTATTCCTAAATAATTTACTCCTCTCTTTACGTACTTAAACGAGTACATTTCCTCTAAGTTCTACCTTCCTCGTCCCTAGCCAATATGCGTAATTCAAACACGTTAGGCCTAGACGAGTAGTAAGCTTAAGAGGAAGTGCACCCACACTAGCGTGGAGAGAATATGGGGGAGACCACAATGTTAATAAGTGCTCCCGACCTATATAAGAACAACAGGCCTCCCTATGACTAGTAATCCAATCTATTTGGAGACTGGAACCTTAGATTATGTGATCATCAGTGTGGACCTAATATTATTAGTTTGATTTTTTAAATAGGTTTTTTCTTCACATCTTAATACCCGACCTGGTTATTCCAATATTTAGACTAATGGAGTAGGCATGAGGAATAAGGAAGTGTGCTCGTATTTGCGTGGAGGAAGAGTGAGCCACAATTTAGGGAAAACACACCTCAATAAACCAGGATAGGATTCAAACCCCGTCCTCTTCACCAGCAAACTTGACAAGATGAGATTGGCACGTGTTCCACCCATGAGATTAGAGCCTTTGACTGTTAAAATAATGTATATTTAAAATAAATAAATAAATTGCATACCATTTTTAAAACTATCAGTCCGAGCAAACACTGTACAGATTTATTTCCCCTATTTGCACCCCAATTTTATGATCCTATTTGAATTTCTATGTAAAAATAAATAAAAATTACTCTAAAACGCAACTCAAATGACCTAGAAAACAATCAACAAATACATGATTAACCTTCAATAAAATAATATTTTAAAAACTTTTCAATTTCTTCCGGAAATGAACCATTTACAAACCAATCAACCACGATAAAAAAATAAAATGGGCAGAATGATGGAAATTTGCTTTCAATTGGCAATCAACCCGGTCATTAAATATTGCTAATAATTACACACCTAGATGCTCGCAGTCCCCGACATTTTTTTCATTTTATTTCAACTTTATTTTAAATAGAAGGGACTTTTTTAATTTAAGCCATTCTCTACAAGAATTGACAAAGCAATTTGTGATAATGATATTGGGAAATCTAAATCATGTGCGAATTTCATTTGAAACCCAAGAAGGGTGTGTTAGCAAAACCCAATTATCTACATTAAATAAATATTATTAGCAGGGCCCGAAAGTTGATGACTTTGAATATTTTTTTCTACGAAGTCGATCGCAATGTTAACTTGTATACAGGGTTACCTGGAGGTCTAGAGGTAAGGTGTCGGACTTCTATGTTGGGGGTCCGGGATTCAATCCGTGGTCCCAGCACGGATTTATTTGATTGCCAAACCCTTCCTTCACCTCCGACAAGACGTGTATTAATCACATCTTGTGAATGTGTGGAATGCCAGGCTTCCACCATGGTTCGGATCCCAAGTTAAACTGTAGGTCCTGCATTTCACCTCACAATCACCCTATCATTACATATTAGCGTAAGTGCGTATAACCCGAACGGGTAGTAAGACGCGGTGCTAATAATAATAGTAATAATAATAACTTGTATACAAACAAATTTTATGAGAAAATTATATTGAAAAAATTCTTTTTAATGTGTTGATTTTTGCAATTTTATGGGATTTTCGGGGCTTTTTTCCCTTGTTTTTACTCTTATCGTGCATTTCCTGTCATTTTTAGAGTCATTAGGCCTACATAAGAATCGTAACTTATAACAAGTAATTTTTTAATGCACACATTCATTATTACCATTTACTTGGATCATTCATTTTCTCGCATACATATGTCCAATATGAAACAATGAGCATAACCTAATGTTTTCAGGCGGGGCTCGTTAGAAGAAATTGAAAAAGACATTTCGCCAGGTGTAAGTCCATACTTAAAGTATGCTCCAAATAACATCAGTGGATGTACAGCGCAGTTTCTTCAGGCACAAAAACCTCTTGGCCGATAATAGCCGACCATTCACACCTGAGGATCTAAAGATGACCTTCGTTGTGCATTGCAATGCAGAATAAGGTAAATCTAGAACGTAATTCTCTCTCTCTCTCTCTCATGCACACAATTATTTGCCTATTTTATTATTTTTAAAAGTTATATTAGTCATATAATTTATTTATTTATTTCTGCGCAGGATTCGCCAGCCATTGGCATAAACGTATAAAAAAAATTGGATTTTAAATGTGTTATTTGATTTTTAAGAAAATGTTTGTATTTTTTGAAGCTATAACAACAGTTTCATACTTTTAAGTGAATCTTTTTCGGTTCCCAAGGGCATAACATTCCGTGCCTTGATCATTAGTCTAAACGCTTTTAAAAATAAAAAGCATGAATGAATAAAATAAAAATAACAACTCTAGTAACAATGTTGATCTTTTAAAAGTTTTTTTAGAATAAGATTTTAAAATAATTACTACTTTATAGTGGTATGATGCAACGGAATAGATTGAGGGGTCAAGTGAGACATTAAACAAAATTATATTGAGATAAGTCTGACTAGTTATTTTGAAAACATACCCAGCACACACAGAAAAGTTAATACACGCCTGATAAAACACACAACACCGATTAAAAGCTTAAAACCAAAACAATTTTAGAAAAAAAAGTTAAAAGTTAAGGAACTAAAGCTAGAGAACTAAGCATAAACAAACTTCTTTAGCATAAATACTTAAATAGTTTGAAAACATTCCAAATCAACACACTAAGTGAATTTAATTAGGTATCGGTATATCCTGAAATCAAACCGAGTGTAGGCCTGTCTGTTGTGTATGAAGACTCGGTGTTAAATCTTTGTAGTAAATATACATGTTGCTATTTATTTAATTTTATTTTGTGTCTAGAGTAGGATTGCATTATTGTTTGAACTGCAACTCTTTCTTTTCCTCTATTGAGATTTCCTCTGTTCTGACTAGTCAGTATCTTTTTACGCCTTTTTCTATGATTGACTTATAAGTTTTCTTTGTTAGACAGTATATGACTCTACATAGATTCTTAAGACGAGTATCACATCATTCATTTGTTTATTCTTGCACTATTTTATTTACTGCTCGCTACCAAATTGTTCACTCATTAAAGAACCAGTGTTCTTGGTACAGGATCGATAATACTAACAAACAGTTGTACAATAAATTTACCAGAGATACCATCTAAGTATTCGGTCTTTCTGCCAGCAAGCTTCACAGGTCAAATAAACAGTTGTGATCGTGCCAACAAGACAAAAAGATCTATTAGATAGTATAGTTTTTCTGCGTTCTAGCTAAAGACCCGTTAGGTAGTAGGTCTTACTGCTATTTAACTGAAGACCAATTAGGCAGTAGGTCTTTCTTTTCACAAGATAAATACTCACCAGGCAATAGGTCTTTCTGCTAACAAGCTAAAGAACAATTAGGTAGTAGGTCTTTCTTTTCACTAACTAAATACTCGCCAGGTAGTAGGTATTTCTGCTCGCTATCTAAAGTATCTCCAAGCAATAGGTATTTCTGCTCGCAAGCTAAAGATCAATTAGGTAGTAGATCTTTCTTTTCACTAGCTAATTACTCGCCAGGCAATAGGTATTTCTGCTCGCTATCTAAAGTATCTCAAGGCAATAGGCATTTCTGCTCGCTATCTAAAGTATCTCAAGGCAATAGGTATTTCTGCTCGCAAGCTAAATGCCCTTTAGGTAGTCAACCATTCTGAAAACGAGCTAGACTCGCTAAGTAGCCTTTTTTCTTCTTCTGCCATCTAGCAACAGAGACACGTTAATCAGTTTGTCCTTCTGCTACCTAGTCATAGAGACGGGTTACACAGAGTTGTTTAATTAAAAAGATGCTATCATTAGTGGCATGAGGTATTAATGGCTCTTCAACATCTTGCTACGAGGAGTTAACGTGTTGGAACACTGGCTAAAGCACCCCAAGTTCAATAACCAATTGGACTTTGCTCGTATCGTTGAAGGTTAACATATGTTTATAGTTTAAAAAACATACATATATATTACTTAATTGGTTCCAGCCCAGGATAAGGAATATTAGTTGAACTTAATGTGCAATTGAGCTTATGTATTTCATGTGAATTTATGCTGAAGTGCTAAGTGGTAAAAGAAGCCAACTAGAGCTTAGGAGGAGCCTAGTTCTATTTGAGAGGATATCTAAAACCATTTCAATTTTTGCAGATGGGTTTCTCCTATTAATCAGATAGGTATTTAAATACAATATATACTTGTCTCACTTAAGTAAACATAGATTGTTGATTTTTAAGTTGTATTCAATTCTGACCCATATTAAAAAGTAAACCATCAATAAACCAAGTCAAGCTATAAAATAAAGAGGTTTACTTAAGACTAGCAGGGTAAGTGTGTGCACAGTCCAGTTTTCATAGGAAGGTATTTTAAGAAAATACAAACATAATTTTTCGGGGGGAAAATTGATAGTATTTTAGTATTAATATCATATAGTATATAATTAATATTAAATAATATATATTGCTAAAGTTTGACAAAAACTGTGATAAAAGAGGAACATCTGTGTCCACCAAAGCGCATAACAATCAATTCACATTCAAGCATCTCCATATCGCCATATATATATGCTTATAGATTAAAAACTATTGGTTTTATAAAAAAATATATATCAAACAAAGGGCTTTTATTTTTTATAGTACTACAACTTTACAATGATAAGATATATAAGGAACGTACTTGTTAAAATGACAATTGGTTAATTAGTTGTTACACTTCAGAGTGAATTAACAAAAAAAAAATTAAAAAAAGGGAGGGGCTGATAAAAGGGCAGATTATTAAAACATAAAAAGTATATGCAGTAAATTAATAATATGAATTGATGGAAGTATTAAATAATTAATTATTCAAGGTTAAAAATTAATATATCAGGAATTTAATTACATGTAAGTACATAAATTATTCACCTAAGTGTCACTTAGAAATTGATCAAGAGCAACTTTAATTAAAAATAGGAAAAAACCAGTAGTTGAACAATATTCCTAAAAAATGAGATTATTATAATTATTTTTTAGAATTATATCAAAAACAAGAATTGTAAATAGTTAGTGACAAACTAGTTTTAACACAAATAACAATTAATAAATTATCAGTTTGCTAGAATTTAGGAAACAGCCAACAAAGGCAAAAATGCAGTATAAACAAATTTATTAATTAACTATTGATATGACAGGAATCATACACTTAAGGTTCCATAAATTATTTTCTTAAGAGTCGCTTATAAACAGATCAAAAGCAATTTGAATTTAAAAGTAGGAAACCAATAGGTGAACAGGGGTCAATTAAAGAAATGAAATTATTGATCGTCAATCAATCAGCCTAGAGGCGGGACAAGTGTCTAAGTAGTGGAATTAAATCACAGTTAAGTTTGTAATACACAATTCAATTATAATTTTAAGTATTTTTCCGTTTACACTTCTTAATTACATCCATTCTATTATATTTAATAAATTGATAATATTGATTATATAAAAACCACGTTGATTGATCTGGTCGACATTCCTGCTAATTATCAATTATCTAATTAATTATCTCTTTGGTTAATATAGTTTGTAACCCCTTTGCCTGATAACAAGCTCTAAGCATTCACATCTTTTAATCCGGTTGCTATGTTACCAGGAAAATTTTAATTTCAATTTTAACATGTTTCTTATGTAGTTCAACATTAATATGTTTACATTGTGTATCAGTCCTTGTTATTTATCATTCTTGTAATTAGTCAATACCAACTTATTATTAATCACATTGATTATTCTTATCATTTGTTGTAAATGAATAATTGCCCTTGTTGATTGTTCTTAAGATTTTATTAAATTGATCTCATGTAAATATCACATGTAACAACACTCCTGTTCAGTTTAACTATTTACAACTTCTATTTTGATAATTTCTAAAAAATAAAAAATAGATCATTTCTTTAATTGAACCCTGTTCACCTATTGGTTTCCTACTTTTAAATTCAAATTGATTTTGATCTGTTTATAAGCGACTCTTAAGAAAATAATTTATGGAACCTTAAGTGTAT
>CABFOV010004311.1:0-12615 GCA_902141375.1 Timema poppense | reverse complement strand
GAACAATATCAAGGTGCCCATTAGGCCCTTATAACTTTTGTAACACATTTAAATAATTATTCTGTAGTTTTGTCTCATATAGACCGATCTATCAATTTTGTGATAGATATCATGTTTCCTTTTTATTTAAATACTTGCACAACTTAATGTCGTAAAGTTGTTTACTTCGAGTATGATTTCCAATAGAACTCATTATGATATAATGAGACCATTTGTTTTCATCTGCGCTTTTGTCATTTATTGAATAAAATTACTCTTTTTTGAATTTACGTATTTTTACAGATTCCATTTTTGTTTATGTAGTTTACTTCCTCTCCCTTTATTACCTTCTCATGGTCGGGGTGATAACAAGACGTAGAGAGGGTGTAACAATGTAATCAAAATTTGAAATTTCCGCTTATGTAAAGTAGGTACTCTTAGTGTCATTTTCATGGAGAATTGCCATTAGGTTTAGTAATGTTAAACAGTGTCTAGATACAAAATTTAATAAAAATCATAAAGCGAATTTCAAAATAATTAGTTTGTTCTCTTAATGTTCGTCGGTAAACTACCCTATTTTATGGTTAGACGTGTAATTCCAAAACCTCCTCTGGAGAACCTTATAAAAACCTTAGATAACAAGTTTTAGCCTAGCGATAAAATGGTTTGGTCTCTTAGCCAAGAGACATACAGACAGACAGGTTGACTACCACGAAAACAACATTTTCAGTTTCAGGGGTTCATGAAATGTCTACATCATTTATCAAAATTTCGAGGTTTTTTTTACGATCACAATACTTATCTTTCTGAGGGGTCGAGAGAAATTAAAAACAATCAAAAAATTGTATCTGATTAATTTACAAATTTAATGTTCCTGAGCTCTATTACCGTCACAAAGCAGTTTATTATGTTGAGTTTTTCACTAACAAGAAAAAGCAAATTCATACATAGCATAGGTAGCTATAATTCCCTCATTATTATTAATTTTCTAGATGCATATTCCACTAATTTTACCGGTTGCTATTTATGGATTTGAAACGTGGTCTCTTACCTTACACGACAAAAAATAAAATTATGGTGTTCGAAAACAAGAGGCTTATAAAGAAATTCGGTCCAAAATGGTAGTGAGGCTTCTGGGGGATGGAGGAGGTTACATAATTATGAGGTGCATATTTGTACTCATCACAAGACATTGTTAAGGTAATCAAATCTCGTAGATTACGGTGAGGACATTCAGCGCAAATGGAAGATTTTAAAACCTCGTTCAAGGAATTGACTGATAAACCCAATGGGAAAAAACCATTGGGAAGCCCAAGATACGAGGATAGCATTAGATTGGACCTAAAAAAGATAGGGTATAATTAGGGGGACTGGATAGAATTATCTCAAGATAGGGATAGGTGGCGTACTTTTGTAGGTGCGACAATGAACTTGCGAGTTCCTAATTCCATAGAAAGAAAGCTAATTCCATTGTACTTACAAATGATGTATTACTGTTTTCATGATATTGAAGTTTGTAGGGTTAGTTGCACGGTTAGCAGTTGTGACAGTAAAAGCCAAACAAGCAGTTAGGTAAGATAGTCGAAGGAAATAGTCGGAAAGTGATCGTGACCGAGACCAGCGTCGAGGCTCGGCGCGTGATGTAACAAGACCACTTCCCTTCACGCAACACGGACCGGCGCGCACACACGAAACAACTTTCTAGCGGCACAGTCGACCTTAACCTTCAAATACCACTTTCAATACCATATACAGGCTTACCAAGGGTGAACAACACTACCAGAGTCATCTGCACGGGACTACCAGTCAGGGGTGAACAACACTACCACAGTCACCTGCACGGGACCACCAGTCAGGGGTAAACAAAACTATCACAGTCACCTGCACGGGACTACCAGTCAGGTGTGAACAACACTACCACAGTCATCTGCACGGGACTACCAGTCAGGGGTGAACAACACTATCAGTCACCTGCACGGACCCACCAGGCAGGGGGGAACAAAACTATCACAGTCACCTGCACGGGACTACCAGGCAGGGATGAACAACACTATCAGTCACCTGCACGGACCCACCAGGCAGGGGGGAACAAAACTATCACAGTCACCTGCACGGTACCACCAGCCAGGGGTGAACAACACTAACACAGTCACCTGCACGGGACTACCAGTCAGGGGTGAACAACACCACCACAGTCACATGCACGGGACTAACAGTCAGGGGTGAACAACACTATCAGTAGTCACCTGCACGGGACTACCAGTCAGGGGTGAACAACACTACCACAGTCACCTGCACGGGACTACTAGTCAGGGGTGAACAATGCTATCAGTCACCTTCACGGGACCACCAGTGCACCATGGTACATGTTTCAGCTCATGTAGGACTAAAACGGGATTTATATTACAAGTTATTGATAATTTAAACATTTTGGTGGAAACAAAGGGAATGCTAGGACAAAATTATCAGCTGGCACCAAGCTGTCGTCTAGTATCAATTTGCAGTTTGTTTAGTCAGTGTTGACATAGATCATGGGGGAAGTCACATTAAACGCATTTTCCAGGAAACTATTTTTATATCTCAAGCCCAATTAGGACTCCAGCAAACCCCTTTTTTTTAAATAAATCTAAATATGAGAGAGATATCTTTTAGCCATAATCTAAGGCATTAGAAAGTCTCATTATTGTCTAAAAGATAGCAGCACTAACTCAATTTGGGTTAAAATATGACGTTATCTCTTTTTCCCTTGTACCCTTTATTTTAGAACCCATACAAAGATAAAGTAAACAAATTATCAATGTTAACGACGTTGCTTACGTGAATATTTCGAAGTTATTTTGTGAGGCGGGTTGCATCTTAACTTGACACACCTGAGCAGTCTAAGCACTATCACACTTAGAAGCTAATATACATAAAAGAAAGAGAGAGAGAGAGAGAAGAAAATAATAAGTTCACCCTGAAAGGATTTTTGTCTTTGTGTTGATAATCCTTCCCTCTTCCTCTGACGATTTTACATAGTTATTTTATTATTTGCGCCATGACTTGATTTTTAATTTTACATTTTCCTTGTTTCTAGTCTAGGTAAACATACGCTGCCAAGGACTCTTTAATCTACATCCTGCCAGGAGGATTCCTACAGGCCTTTTTCATGACAATGACTTAACCTAGGTTGTACAGGAATTATAAAAGATACATTTATAAAAAATATTGTTGTGACACTGTATGACTATTTTTAGAATTAAAAGAATGTATGGTGGGGTTTTTCCAAGGTTATATCTTTAAAACGTGCTGAATAAAACGTAAATTCATTAACATGGGAGATCCTATCTTGGCCGTGACGTCATAGGTAGGCAACATCCTTAACCATTATTTTCATTATTCTATAAATAAAATAATACCCAGCTCCCCTAGCTCACATCGATTTGGCCATATATACCAGTAGTGCTAATAAACAATTATGTCGATACAACGCAAGTGTAACTACCCAGCCCAACAGAGAAGTGAATATGAAACAGCCCACAAAGCAACCTCACACCGTAAAAAGTCAAGCAAACGCAAATGAACGCGCGTGATCGGATTAAGAGCCATAAATGGCATCATAGATAATTAAAACGCTAAGTATGTCGGCAAGTTCTGCCACGCTTTGAAGTCCTTTAAGGTGAGTGTTAATAAGGAATTAATGGCGGTGGTGTCAAGCAAATAGCAACATGAGATATTCTTTATTCCGTAACAAAGCCAGATGGACCAAACGAGTTGTAACCGAGATAATAATGCAGTGCAGCGGTTCTCAAACTTATTTTAGATTGTACCCCTTGGCCATTACTAAAGGTTTAATGTACCCCCAAGATAAAAAAAAATATTCAAATGACAAGTTTAAAAAAAATTATCACATGGTAAATTATTGTTCTATATAATCTATTGGGAATAAATATCTGTAATCAAAATATTTGAAATGTGACAAAGTTATCTAGAAATAATCCTACTGTTAGGGCCAATGTTTCAATGTCAGGTTAAAGTACTAGTTAATTAAATTGAGGTTTAATATAATCTCAAGTTAAAACTTCAGGTTAACGTAGTTTACTGTTTGAATGGCTTTTTATGTGGGGGTTAGTTAATTTTTTGTTGACTGCAGAGGTTGGTAGTATATTTTTACTCAAATGTCACTTGGAACAAAAATATTTTTAGTGGAAATGGGAATAAATGAATGCTGAAATGCGTTAATAATCATTATCTAATTTATTTTTAAGTACATTTGCGAGTCTTTTACATGTTTCAGATACATTTTACTAATATATTATATACTAATATTTTACTAATATTCCCTCAAAAAACTACTACATTATTTTTAAATTTAATTAATGGTTTATTTTATCCTGCTTAAGAATAAACTAGAGTGTTTAAAAAAGGGCTGATGAGGATGGTGCGCAAAAAGCAGTACATATAAGACCCTTTTTATACAAAATAGTAAATAAATGATAATTTTGCGTCAACCATCTATTCACAAAGTTATGGAGAATGTATATAATCAAAAACCAAAATTAATAAAAATATTTGTTATGATAAACAATTAAATCAAAACTCACCTAAGTTACGGGGTATTGCCATGACACTGAGCGGGATCCTAATATTTCACGAAGAGCGTGTTAGTAATGCTTGAAATATTAGGTATTGACAGTTTGGAATAGTTTATAATAATAAAAAGGATTACTAATTGCATAACATAATACTTCAATAACCCAGTTATTACCAATAACTTAAACCTAGATAACTTGAATTAAATTTTCAAACATAAGTTTAATATTTACGTGTTTTTTATGTGAATTTAGTGAGTTATTTAAATGCCGTAAATATAAAAATATATTCAAATAATAATATTATGAGTACGGTATCATTGGATTTTCCTTGTCATTATGATGGAAATGATTGTGTACAATAATTTATTACTTGTTATTTTGTATAAATAGAAGTGTCTTATATATACAGGATTTTTTGCACCATCACCGATAGGTTACCACAGCTGTTTGTGATTTTTTTTTCAACGACTGAGCTCAGTTTTTAAGTGAAACTTTTAACTAGTGTAGGCCATGTAATACAACTGGACCTTGGCCTTTATGAAGTGTTAGAAAAAGGAATAAGAAATTCAAGTAGGATTTGGTTTTCTAATGAATCATTATTTAAATTGTTAGTGCTGATTTGTTTAATCCATTAGGTCTACTTTATTTATTTTTAAATAATCACCAAACTTCCATGGCTGGGTTTGAAATTTTTTTCCTCAATAGCTGAGTTCAGGTTTTAAGTGAAACTTTAATTATGATACCAAAGTAAACCTATTTAATACAACTAAACCTAGGCCTTTATAAAAAACATTGACAATTCTCTCCAAAAATTATTACACTAATAAGTAGAGTAAAAATAGTACAGAAAAAAGGGAAATATGTTACACTACAGAGCTTAGGCATGACAATTAGTTGCAAGAAGGTCCTACCAAGCCACAAAGGTTTAAGTTTTTAAACACTAGGCTACCACAGATGTATGTGAATTATTTTTTCTCAGCGAATAGGTTCATGTTTCAAGTGAAACTTTAATAATTATAGGGTGTGAGACTTGATACAAATATGCCTGGACCGGCCTTTATGTAGTGCTCGAAAAAGGAATTAAATATGCAAGTTAAAGTTGTTTTTCCACATAACTATGCAATATTTAAATAAATAAAGCACTATAATGTCCCACTTTTCAATTGATATGATTGGCTGCCAAAATATAGCCTAGGCCTGCTTATATTCCTTTGTCCAAACTATTCAACCATCAAAGAATCTTGCATTAATAATTGGTTTAATACTAGCGATCACCATAAGTATGTATATTTTTCATTTATTCGTATTATAACTCCAATAGCTAGGCTCTCACTTGTTATATTTCAAAACTATCTCCAATAATCTCTAACAAATCATTGTCAATAGTTTTCGTAAGTCTATATCTTTTTTTTTTATCTAGCTCAAGAAGTTCTTCAAAATAATTATCAGTTCTTGTTCAAAATGTAGGCTTTTTACGCTGGTTAAAACACTCTAGCATATAATAAATTTCTAAATCTGAATCAAATAGTCTCATTAAACCTTATCTTAACGAAATCCAACAACACATATTAGAATGTTTTGAGCAGTCAGCTGACAGAGTGGTGGCCATGTTGTTCTCTACGGTAATTAGCTTGAGGTTTACTCACTAACCTCTACACCTTCTTCGAGTTAATGAAACCTGAAGTTTTAGCTCAGGTTATCTGATAACCTAACATTGAAACGGGTAATAAACCTCTTAAGCTGAGGTTATAATTCAACTTCGATAAAACCTGTCATTGAAACAGTGGCCCTTTTAGCCTTAACATGATCTATTATTGAGAATCGTTAAGCTCAAATATATATATATATAGTGTCTGCAAAAAAGTTTAATACATTTTCTTCGCAAATCTGTTCAAAAATAAAGAAAAAAAGTAAACCTAAACACAATATTTTCAAATCAAAAATTTTAATTATAATTCTGGAACTGATATATTATGAATCACAAAGTTTTTCAGTGAGAGGGGTGTGGCTGCATGGCTTGACACAACTTTTTGATGTCTGGTTTTCCAGTTGAAACTTTCACGCGGCGGTTCGGCTCCAAATTTAGCCTATTCGGTACTTATTTTTTAGGTACATCATGGATTAAAAACCACTTTCAGAAAGATATGTTTTTGAGAAAGGTATCAAAAACTTTATGACACGGTCAGCGATATGAGGAAACTCGTTCAATCTCTGCAACCAAAAGTCTGTCAAAGATGTTTTCTTGAGACTTTATTTGAGGGTTTCATCACAGGACAGTTAAATAATTTCTTCGTTTTCTTTAATTGAAACTGGATGGAGTCTTCCAATGAGGATAAAGGGTCTCGCATCCAGAACTCGTTCTCTAAATTCTCAGTAAAATATTCAACAAAGCCTTCAATAAAATCCAGATAGTGCTTGTTTATGTCGTCGACAATAGAATCATGAAGCTCAAGTTCATTAAGTAATTTTCCAAGGGCCGAAAGAATGGCAGTTATCCCTTCACAACTTCTGTTGTTGCAAATTGAAGTTTTTTTAAAAAAAACTTTATTTTGCCATAAATTATGAAGGTTGTATTCTGTTAACCTGCAGACCTTTATTCAGCTCATTCAGTTGCCGAAATATGTCAGCTATGAAATCTAGCCTGCATAGCTATTGATTATTTGTAAATCTGTAACTAAACTCAAACTTGCTGTCAGAAAGAAAAACTTGAACTTCTTGTCTCATTTCATACACACGAGCAAGACAATTTTCTTTGGAAAGCCACCTTACCTCAGTGTGGAAGAGAAAATAATTGTGTTCGTTACACATTTCTTTACATAAGATTACACATCATCTGGATTTGCTTGTTTTTGATTTTATGAAATCAACGATCTTCACTGCTTCTGTAAACACAATTTTCAAATCATTTGGACATTTCCTGGCAACTAGAGCCTCCCTGTGAAGACTAGAGTGGAAAAATTTTGCCTGTGGGGCGGCCTTCTTGATCTGGGAAGCCACATCACTATGCTTTCCACTCACAGCTCGTGCACCATCAGTGCCATCATAAAGCCATCAATAGTGCCAAATATCTCC
The DNA here is from genome assembly GCA_902141375.1 of Timema poppense. NCBI lineage: Eukaryota > Metazoa > Arthropoda > Insecta > Phasmatodea > Timematidae > Timema > Timema poppense. The sequence continues at coordinate 4,990 of CABFOV010004311.1, read as the reverse complement.
TGTGCCGTTGTACGACCTGGGAGCTCCTCGCAAAACAAAATGTAATCTGCCACAGCGGGTGTATAATAACCAATAACACTTGACACCATGTATTTGGCAGCAGGCAGTAAATATGAGTCGCCATTAGTGTGGAGTTTTCCAGCCTTTCTATTACTAAACTGATTTAAAATTATGCTTCAAGGGCCTTCATATTCAGAGATGAAAAAGAGACAATTTTTTGTCTACCAGATTTTATCCAAGCTTCCGTACGCTTGTTGTACAATTCTATAGAGGAGACAATTAGATTAAGAGTAGTAATACAACTCCGATGGATCAGGTTTATTGAATAAAACAAAGAATGAATTGGAATATATGTGATAAATATTCTGATCACTATCCTACTTTTCAAAGTTGTTGAGCGACGGAAGATGAAGAGTTGGTAGATATGAACTTGATGTTCACTCTTTACTAGTTATACGAGAGGAGCTCCCCTTTTTAACACACATTATATATTTGAGAAACATTATCTATCATGTATATGCCGATATATAATACATAAACACAACTATATTAAAACTAGTTGATATGTAAACATAGGCGCAATATATCTCCACAACTGCGTTGAGAGAGAAAGTGTATGTCACCAAGTCGTTCATAAAATATGCTCAAATTCATCTAAAAATAAGCAAGATAACAACTGCTAATGTAGAAGGTATAAAGTAGAGGGTTGAAAATTCTCAGAAATCGGTCTCCAGCCGAGAGCAAATAAGGGTGGAAAGAACCAGATAACGGCAACTGCCAACGATTAGAGTTTTCCGTAAGTTCCTTGGCAATTTGGCAATTTTTTCCTTCTTGAGGGCTGCTCCTGAAAGGTGCCCGCGTACCCCAATTTAAGAACTGCTGATGTAGTGGATTTGCAAAGGTGAAAGTTTTCCCTTAAAATGGATTAAAATAAATAGTTAAATGTGAGGTATAGTATTTAAACAAACATACAAAAGTAGTTCACCATTACGGTAAAACATTCAACCTATAAGATAATGCATTGGGGCTACGTGAAACAAAAGATGAAACATCAGACACATTTAAAGCGCATACATAAAATGTCAACTCTAGCCTGACCCAAGTTTTAAAGCAACATAATACTTCCAGCTCGTTGAGTTTTGGCGATATCAACATCACTTTTCACTAATAAACCATCAATAGCGAAAGCGGTGTAGAGAATTTTACGGTGGATATATATATACACACACACACACACACACACAAGATTTATTTCCGTCAAGTGGCAACTATAAATATCAGGACGGTGGAGTCTATTTACCATGCCATCTATTCCAACTCCTCTATTTTCTACTCTCCGACTCCAAATCCAAATCAAACTCCGACACCTTCAGAAATGACTAATTAGTAATAGCAAATTTACTGCAGTAAAATGTTCAAATACAGAAAACTGCATGGAAAGTTTCTATGGGATTGTGAATTTCTAAACTGCTTAAGACTCCGACTACACAGCCCCGATAAAAAAAAATATGTTAATATTCTTCCAAATTGACTTTAACAAAACAAAATTGTGTATTTATCAACCGATAAGCATTGTCACAAAATAAGTTGTCAGCGTGTATAATTAACACGTGCTAGTGAGTTGGTTTACTCATGGTATCTAGAAAATTCACCCTCAAATTACAATTATTCTAAAATCTAAGTGGAGATGTATCTGCCAGAGTATAAATTATTCGGGATTATTATAACTAAGAAATATCATGAACCAAAGCCAGGTGTCTAAAAATTTGATACATTTGTTTAAAGAGTTGATGGATATTTTAATGTTTTTAAGCAATAAAAAACGGCCCTTTAAAAATTACCAACAGAAGCGCAGGATACTATATTAATATAGGTTCTTAGTGAAACAAACATAAATTAAATAACAGCCAAAACATGTAACAGCAATAATTATAGCTAAATTAGGTTTAATTTTTAAACTGCATATGCTTTAAAATAAATTAATAATACTAACCCAATATATTTTAAATATCCCAATTAATTGTAAATCTTGGGACAGTAGAGCCTACAGAAGCATTGAGGTAAACTAATGCACATAGGTCCCTCAGCCATGTTAGTAAAAGTGTTGTACTTAAGTAAAAGTATTTAGGAGCAGGATGAAAATGAATCTAGTTTTTATAACTGAATTTGTAGGTTTGACTCCGTCGTGAATCAATGACATACGTCTTGCTTATTACCTACTATTAAATGAATCTGTGTTAGGTTAGATTGTGAGGTACAAACAGGATAGAGACGAAATAGATTTGTACATGAAAATGTTGACATCTTGGGAGAAAGTGTGTTTAAAACTCCACAAAATATATATAGGCCTATATACAAGTTTGTGACAAAATTTTAGATGAAAAGATTATTCATTAAGTTTGAAACGTCAGCAAAAGTCAGCCCACCTGTGAGCATGGTCTCAAACGGGAAACAGATATCCTACAAAGTTTATTGTTACTATTATTTGAGGTATTTAACGTAAATGTGCATTGCAATAAACTTTTTGATTCTTTTTCTTATATTTCTGGGTGTAATATTAGTAGTATTCAATTTTATGTAAGAAGATTAACATCAAACGCGATATTTTCACTATCTATATCAAACCATCCCAGATATCTTTTTTACATTGATTTTATAAGAATTAATAATAAAATTTAACTAAATTAATTTAATTGTTATTAGATAATTTAGTAACTTTAATGAAACAGATCTAATTTTAATAAAATAATTGTATAATTATTTACCAGCCAACAAGATTAAAATATTGTTCAGTTTTAGTTTATTTTTGGCATTAATTGCAGTTAACGTACTTTGACTCGATTGAATATATTAATACACGACTTACAAACAAACTCAATCCAGAACAGACACGATCAATTTATCACTGTGTCCTAAAAATATAATTTATTTAATAACAAGCCTACTTAACAAAACAAAACAGTACTACTGTATTTATTATGCGTTTGCGGTCTAGTTTAGGATTTGAAACTAAAGTTTTTTTTAATTAAAATTATAAGTAAATATAATTTCAGTACTTGAATAAAAGTACAATATTTTTGGCACGTGTATTTAAGAGATTTGCAAAGGATGCTTTAAGATTGTGAAAATAAAGAGCAATTATATTTTACTTTATGTATTAAAATGTTTTCTTATTTTAATTTAATCTTCCTAAGAAATATCTTGAGTTATTTTTAATATCTCAAGTTTCTATTGCATCGATTAAAATAGGTAACGATCATGGAGCATGTCAGTTGGCGCATTATTTTTATATTCTTGGTGCAGTCAGGCTTCGTGTGTGTGTGTTGATTTTACCTGAGCTTGGGTGGGAGGCGGGCTCCGGGTCTAGGTAGGCGCATGCGCAAAATGAATACAGCCACCTCTCCCCTACACATCCATGGACCCGGCACGGAGCTCAACCCGCCCTTCTAGCCCCGGAAACTGGGGGTTTGCCTACCCGCCCGGACACAGGGGCAGGTACTACTCACAGCTGTCCGCCTTCGTGGCGGGGGTAGGGGAAGGGGGTGGAGGGGACGCCCAATAAACAGGCTTATTTTCATTAATTAAATATTAAGACGGTTTTTGTTACATCCCAAATTTGATTAGAATTCACGTGCTTTTTAAGGCAACGTGTAAACGGTCTGTTAAAACGAAAGTAAAATATTGTAAATGTAGCTATTTTAAAAGTAAATCTATCTCGACATATAGTAAGATGTCATATTATCTCTCCTAGCCCCGGTTTAGATTCCAAGTAATACATAAATAAAGTCGGTAAAATTGTGACAGATTAACGACCCAGGGGTCTGAATGTTGTGTCTGTTCTTGAGTTAAGTTAATTTTAGGTATTGTTCTGACAATAAATGACTGATAGCCCAAAACAACAGAAACATGTTTAGCACTAAAAATAATAGGTATACATTATTTTAATACTTGTCGACTAGACCAAGCCTTAAAATATTCGAAAAAACCGTGAATGAGAAAAGGTGCAGTTTGGAAATATTTACTTAAAACGTTTAAACATCAGATAGATATATGAAGTGAGGAGGTTAGTTATAGGAAATACAGTTCACATTAGCGTAGAGAGGAAATGAGAAAATAAAAGTGATAAATTACACTTAAATAATATAACTTCCCAATGCACCCAGTTAAGGTTCAAGCTTCGTTCTCCCCGTCACCAGCAATCCAATATAATGCGATCTTAGTGCGATACCAAGCGATTGTGTGTGTGTGTGTGTGTGTGTGTATATATATAGGTAGCCAAAGATATGAAAAAATAAGAATATATTTCAAACGTCTTAATTTATATATTTAGTGATACATCAAACTAACTCAACGAAGGCCAAATAATATGGAAAGCTGTAAAAAGACATAAATCCTTGCTATCTTAATCAGATTGTATCCGTGTTTGTCTTGGAATGCAGGCTATAGAAAGATAATTAAGTTTCTAGCGCATATAAATAATTTATTTTTATGTTGTGCTCATGGAAATGTTGTATATGTATGTTACGGGCAGACCGCGATCCATCCACCAGTTTCGGGTAAGGCCCGAGTTATCTTGGTATTTCGGGATGTGCCCGAACAAATCGAGATCTGACCGATTGTCGTTGGGCAAATCACGATTCAAACAACAATGTAAAGAATAATGCAAATAAAAGGTATTGAGATAATTTAATCAGATTAAATTGGAAAACATACAAAACATTATTTTAAAAATTAAGACCGTATTAAATTAAATGTATCTTTGTGAGAAAGATGTTCATCTTAATAAATTAAAATCATATGTAATCAAATAACTATATTTATGTAATAAAGCTAAAAATGACAAATGATAAAAAAAACGTACAGAAGGACTTACAGTTATTTTGTTGGTGCACGGAAGAGAAGAATAAAACTTTGAATTGCATTTACATTTTTTTAATTGAACATTTCTGCTTGCAAGATCAGTGAACGTACCCCTGCCCAGTTGTTCGCG
>CABFOV010004310.1:0-53903 GCA_902141375.1 Timema poppense | reverse complement strand
ATCTAGCTCAAGAGGTAGGGATAAGGTTTGAGGATGTGGACTGGAGAGAACTAGCTCAAGATAGGGATATGGTGTAATGAGTTGGACTTGATATTGCTAGCTCAAGATAGTTATAGGTGGCGTACTTTTGTCGGTGCAGCCATGCATTTTTGAGTTCCCAATGCCATCCAGTAAGTGTTTTAGTGAGTTAGTGAAGTGGTTTAGAGTGCTCTTAGTGATGTATTGTCTCTGTGTATGGGTTCCCTCCCCCCACCTGTTTGAAAGCTGTACTGGAAGAATTTACATCATCGTGACATAATAGAGTCTACTGAAGTGGAGAGTTGGCCCCTGGCAGTAGAGAGGTACCACCTCCATCGATGGACCTCAAGACTTGAGCTCCTAGTCTCCATTTCATTCAGGGAAGGATATTTGTAGCGTACAAAGGAGGTTTCTTTGTACATTCTACAAGTTCTGGTACACATTCCACCCAAATGTTTCCTTACCTGCTTCTAATAGTTCATTAACATCTTCTGAGATGTCTTATAGCTTACCTCAACATTTTATGAAAAAAATCAAATTCACCATTATATGGATTTTTCTAATGTTTCTCGTATTCATGCTTGCTACGGAAACTTACCAGTTACATAGTGAATCATGTCTGCGGGCAGTGGCAAATTCTTATTGAGAGTTGAACATGTCATTGAACAGCTTCCCCACCCACCCTTAATTCATTTACTTCTTGCGCATGCACACACACACACACATATCTATATAACTGAGGTTCGAGTCCAAACCAAGATCCTATTTTATACATGATTCAACCAGTGAACACATCTCAAATATTCTAGACATTATGGATCTTCGGACAGCCGTGAGAATTTCATTTGTACAAGTAATTTGTATAGCATTCTTTTGGCCTATGGAAGGGAAGTGGTTAAGGACAATCTATGAAATCACTTTTCTTATTATGCATTAGCTAAATTCATAGAATGTTAAATCTTTGTGTGTAAGGGAAACTGTACATTCTATAGAGTTGTTTGGTTGCTGGAGGAAGCAAAGTAAAATAGGTTTTGTTTTCAATGTGTTAAATGTGTAACTTTTATAAATAGCTCACTGACATTAGCAAAATTAAATGCGTATCTTTGTTGCAACCATGAGGAGTTTTCACAAGTTGTTAGGTTCTCTGTTATTTACCTTTAAATGGTCAGTATGATTCTTCAGGATTATTTAACTAACAAGATAGTTTCTTTGGATGGTTGGCGAGCCCCTTAATGTTGGCTTTGAGAGGTTTACCCTGGAGAAAGCTATTCTATTGTTTTTCCTATAAAACATAAATATGGATTTTCTGGTTGTATTGGGGACCAATCAGGTCATGATTATTTAATATGTATTGTAGGTGAGATCCTTAAGGTTAATCCAGGGAACTCTTGCATGCATTAAGTTTGCGGCACCTTGGGACTGGGTTAGTTATTTTCTCTCACAGGTTGACTCAGTTCAACTTTAACATTTATTGAGTATTTAACTATGCGGGTATGAAAGCCCCCTATGAGTTTTTTTTACCTTTTGATTTAAGAAAGATTTTATGTTCAGTCTCGGTTGCAAATTGATTATTATCTTTGTTTTATTAAAGTCCAAATGTACTTTGTTTACTTTGCTTGTTATTTACTGTGTTGCTTTTAATTTTGAATTGCCACTCTTCTTCTATTACTTCTCCAGTGAGAGACCTTCTCTCTCCTGATTGGACAGGCAGGCCCCCCCTCCCCTCTCTTTGGTTTTGCCATTTCTGACAGTTGGTTTATGGCTTTCCAAGATAACACATGTTTGGTTTTATTAAGTGAATTCGGTTTGGTTGAGTTGGGTTATTCCTTGTCCTACTTTATAATGGTGCAATAGTGTGGAAGGTGGAGCTAGGAGATGAAATAAATTATTAATTATTGGGGAAATTAGAGCCTCAAGAAAGCTGGCATCTAAGGACCTAAAATCTCATTTTTCTAGAACATTCTTCGGGTGAGACCTTCCTTGTTTTAAAATGGTCTATATGGTCCAATTCTAGATTATGCTGGCTATCACAATGTTCATTGGACCTCCAGACCGCGGATTGTTATTTGATTGGTTATTCTAAATACATGCATGATGAGTTTTTCATTGTTGTTCAAACTTCTTTCTTTGTTAAGCTTGAATTTGCAAGTTTATTATCCTGGTAATTGATTAAATGAATGATTTATTAGTAGCCTATCTTTCTAGGCCCATATTCCTTTATATATTGTCAGGTCTTTGTTAAAACAAGATTTTTTTTTTAAGTTTTAGGCCCAATTTGTTTTAATAGGTTCTCAAACTAATAGTCACAATGTCAATTGTTTATGTAAACAAAACTACCTAATCACTCAATCAAATGAAAATGTTTGATAAGATAAATAAAACTAAAGAAGATCTTTCACACCCATGGCTTCTTCATCCTATACAATCATATGTACTTGAATTATCTTCAACGAGAGATAAATTTGAAAATGCAATTATGGAATTACATACCTTTCTCTCTAAAGGGAAAATCCATCTATGAGTGACAAAGCTATAGAACAAGAGGCATTTATGCTGTCGTATTTCTCCTTTATTGTTATTTATGATCAATTGTTGCATGACTCAACCGTGTCTAAGCATAAAAAAGCCAAACAATCACATCATGAACTTATTCCTTTATCGGGTAGTCCTACATCGTCAGGCAAAATTATTCTTTCTCCTATTAAACTGGATAGCTTTGGTAATAATATTTTTGAGTGGCCTGAGTTTTTGAACTATTTCACCATTTTGTAGAACTTAATAATGAATAACCTGATGTTGCCAAATTTCCTAATTTAAAGTCACATCTGAGAGAAGAAGCACTTTCTTTGGTGAAAAATCTCACATTCGGGAAAGCTGATTTTCATGCTGCCTTTTAGATGCACTTAAGGCTAGATATGATAACCCAAAGGTAATCTGTAATTTCCATCTTGACAAACTTGTTAATTTCCCAGCCATCTCAAAACATTCTCCAAATAAACTTAGAAGATTGATAAGCAATTAGAATGAACATGCCTTCAGAATTTGCCAGTAGATAAATGGGACACATTGTTACTATTTATTGTGACCAACAAACTGAACCCTTCAACAAGGAGACAATGGGAAACTGTGTTACAGGACACATCATTTCCTAGCCTAAAGGACTCTATTCAATTTCTAGAAAGAATGTCAAATTGAAGATACCTTATCACTCGCCTTTACTTGTAAATTATACAGTATTCAAGGTCATGACAAGCCTAGACAAAAGGGGTTCCATTCCTTCGTGGTTGGCCCGAAAAGCTACATACATACTATAGTAATGCCACAGAATGCTCCTGTTGATCACCTGAGATGAAGGGAGGAACCAAAGTATACCCGACTTATTTAAATAAGTGTTTAATGTGTGAATAAAATCATCCCCTCTATTGTCAAGTGTTCACTAAACTCACCCCTACATAGAAGTTTCAGTTAGTAAAACAACTTTGTATTAAATAGAAGTTTCAGTTAGTAAAACAACTTTGTATTAAATGTCTTGCTTGTTCACACAGCAACACTTTGTTGTTCATTGATAGTTTGCACTCACTGCAAGTCAAAACATCATCCACTTTTACATTTTGAGAATATATCTCACATGAATGAAACAATTGAAGCTTCCTTGACTCCTTCCGTTACAGAAGTATTTATGGCTTCTACTTCAATGGAGTCTGCTCCTTCACTGAACACAACCGTAATTTTGCATATCTCTGATGTTGATGGAAATTTTCATGAAATAATATAGCTCATGGACTCGGCCAGTCAAGCTAATTTTATCACAGAGTCTTGTCTCAAGAGATTAGGTCTTCCACGACATAAACTCAAGGATTCCGTTAATAACATTAGTAAAACCGCGCATCCTGTCAGAGGAACAACTTCATTTACATTTCAACCTTGATTTGTATCCAATCCTAGTGTTAGCATTATTGCGTTGATTATTGATAAGATTGTCGGTAAACTACCCCTTTACTTTATCTTCAGAAAACTGGTCACACTTAAAAGGCTTGACTCTAGCAGATATTCAATTTCATCTCCCAAGAGAAATCGATTGACTAGTGGGAGTCGAGTTATATCCCTACATCGTTGGTACAAATAAATTTTTTGGGCATTTTGACACACCTGTTGCTTTAGAATCAAGCTTTGGGTGGCTTTTTATTGGTCGAACAACCATTACACATAACCTCACACCTTTTGTCTCCACTTGGATTCTTGGTTTGATAAATTGGTGCAAAGATTTTGGCCCTTAGAGGAAATACCTAAGAAACCAGTTTTAAGCCATGAAGAAATATGTTGTGAAGATAATTTTGTCAAAACCCATTCTAGAGATAGTACTGCGCGCTATTCAGTGGCACTGCCTTTTCAACATGATCCTCTTTCTTTAAGAGATACTCGCTTTGGCACAATGAGGAGGAACACAGTTCTTGGAAAAAAGACTACAATAGAGACCTGATCTTAACAAAGAATATTATACTTCTATGCAAGATTACTTGGACCAAGGTCACATGTCATTGGCTCCTAACATTGATGCTTCTCTACCATCATATTACATTCCCCATCATTGTGTTTTTAATCCTGATAGCACTACTACTAAGTTAAGAGTAGTATTCAATGTTAGCTTTAAATCTACATCTAGATTCTCGCTTTGAAATTCTACTTAACTTGTATGTTAATCCTGTAGCACTCATGTCAGACATCAAGAAATGTACCGACAAATAGGGATGGATCCACCCTGAACATCGTTTTTATCAACAAATATTTTGGTGTTTCTTTCCTCGAGACAAATTTCAAACATCCCAATTAAACACGGTATTCCTCGGTGTTAAACTTGCACCTTTCTTTGCCCTTCGTGTTGTGAAACAGCTGGTGTCTGATGAGCAAGAGAATTTTCCTCTTGCCTCTAGATTGGTTGAACGAATCACTGGATTGTGTACACCTGAGGAAGCTATTAATTTATTTCGGCAGTTGGTTTATTTATCCAGGGCTAGCAGCTTTGAAACGAGAAAGTGGACCGGTAATAGTTTAAAAGTGCTTAGATCTATTCCAGCTGAGCACCTTGCTAGTCAAGTTAAACACTTTGATTGTGCTTCAGATTCCACCATCAAAATATCAGGACTACATTGGCTAACTAATACTGATGGATCCACCTTTAATATGAACCTGGAACCATCTAAATGTACAAGTAGAGTAATTTTATCTACTGTCGCTCAAGTACTTGATCCCTTAAGTCTAGTGGCTCCACTTACTTTATTCGCAAAATTCTCATACAAATTCTTTGGAATTTAAAATGGGATTGGGATGATACCCCACCTGATAATATTCGCGAAGCCTGGACATTCTTTCATCAAGAACTCTCTCAATTATTGCTACCTAAGCTGCCTCATTATTTGTCATAGTTTCATAGTCAAGCGTGCACGCTTCTTGGATTCTATGATGTTTTAGAAAAGGGCTATGGGGCTGTTATTTATACAAGAACAGTTGGCCCTTCTAATTGTACCATGGTATCATTGTTATGTGCTAAGTAAAAGGTTGTACCTTTACAAACAATTTAGTTGCCATGGCTAGAGCTATGAGCCAGATTAAGTTTGTAATTAATATTTATTCAGACAGATTAAAACTATCTGACATCTTTGCTTGGTCTGATTTTACTGTGACGCTTTATTGGTGTCACTCGTCACCACATAAATAGAAGACATGAATCAGCAATTGTGCTGCCCTAAATCAAGATAATTTGCTAGAAAAACATTGGTATCATATCCCTAGAGAAAACAACCCAGCGGATTGTGCATCTTGAGTTTTAAGTCCATCAGGACTTGTCCACCATCACCTATGGTAGGAAGGACCCTCCTGGATTAAACTAGACAGGTCAACCTGGCCTTTACAAGATCTGAACCTAGAATCTGATCCATGTTATACATAGTAAGAAAAAACATTAATTTGTTTTACACTACATGAAGAAGTCAACAATGTTTTCCTTGACCTGATTACGTGCACATCCTCTTTAAGGAGAATACAAAAGGTGACGGCTCATATCCTTGGATTCATAAATCCTCGCAGATAAAAGTTCATCCCACTTTTGAGTTTCTCACCAGCAAATAACTTAATCAAGCGACAAAGGTTCTACTCAAAGCTGTTCAGAAAAAACCTTTTTTGAATGATATCAAATGTTTTCTTTGTCAAGACTTATGCTCATTGTCTTTGAAGAAATTAAGTCCTTTTGTTGATAAAGACAAACTTATTCGGGTAGGAAGGAGATTGAGTAATTCGTCCTTGACATTTGAGCTACAACATCCTATTTTACTCTCAAAAGGACACCATTTGGTGAACTTACTTATTAATCAATTTCTTCGAGATCATCTACATACTGGTGCACATCTTGTTCGTTCCATACTCAGACAAAAGTACTGGATCCTGGCTGGTAGGAGTGGTTTGTGTCAAAGGGTTGAACATTGTAATGTTTGCCTTAAGGTAAACCCCAAAACAGGATTTCCTTTAATGGGGGGACTTACCAATTCCAACGGTTAAGCAGGCAAAGCCTTTTTTTCCATGTTGAAGTTAATTATCCTGGTTCTTTTAATATCGCTCTTAACAGCAATAGAGATGTCAGGAGACAATTGTCTTATATATGTGTTTTCATAAATTTTGCCACCAAAGCCATTCATTTTGAACTGGCTTCGAATCTTTCAACACAAACTTTTCTGGTTTCTTTTAAGCACTTTTTGTCTAGTAAGGGAGCATGTTTGGCTATCTGTTCAGATTGTGGCACCAATTTTGTAGATGCCAAAGCGGTCCTTGACCATTTGTACACACTATTGAACTCGTCAGAATATAACACTGTTTTGTCTAACAAACAAACCTATTGACGTATAGAGTGGCATATCAAACCCCCATCCCTTTTTTTTCACCTCAATTTGGCGGGCTTTGGAAGGCTGGAGTGAAATCTGTCAATCAAGACTCATCTCTTTAGGGTTGTAGGAAAACAAGTTTTCACATTTGAAGAATCTAATACCTTTTTATTTCAAATTGAAGCAATTTTGAATTCTCATCCACTTTGCGTTATGCCATCTAGTCCCGATAATCCAAATGCCTTAGCCCCCAATCATTTTCTTACCATTTCACCCCTACAACATTTCCCAGATACAAATCTAAGTCGGACACTTTTGAATCGACTTTCAAGATGGCAGCTCATCCAATGCTTGATGCAAGATTACTGGAAAAGATGGCACCTTGAATATCTCCACACACTTCAACAATGAGAAAAATGGAATACCCCGGTTAGACCTATTGAAATAGGTACAATTATTGTAATCAGACAAGATATTATTCCTCCTCTAAAATGGCCTCTTGGAATAATTGAAATCATCTTTCCATGCCGAGATGGCATTTTTCGAGTTGCGTCTCTACGCACTGTTAGTGGTACTTACAAGCGGCCAATTGTGAAGCGAAGCTTTGCCCGCTTTATACTCAGTAACTCTTAATGAAATGGGTTATTTCAAGGCTCGCAGTATGTTCAGTCTTGGTTGTAATTTTTTTTTTATTGGAGTCCAAATGTACTTTGTTGCTTTTAATTTTGAATTGCCACTCTTCTTCTATTACTTCTCCAATGAGAGAACTTCTCTCTCCTGATTGGACAAGCAGGTTTTTTCTCTCTCCTCTTTTTTTGTTTTGCCATTACATGTAGTTGGTTTATGGTTCTCCAAGAAACAACATGTTAGGTTTTGTTAAGTGAATTTAGTTCTCTTGTCCTCTAGTGTGAAAGGTGAAGGTGAAATAAAATATCAATTGGGGAAATTGGAGCTTCAAGAAAGCTAGTTTCTAAGGATCTATAATATCATTTTTCTAGAACAACATTATTTAGGTAAGTCCTACCTTGTTTTAAAATCTTCTATACAGTTCACTTACAGATTATGCTGGCTACCACATTGTTCAGTTAACGTGTTCATACAAGTTACATTGTCAATTATATCTTTCTGTATCTCTCTTGTGCGTCACCGAGTCACTGTTTGACTGTTACATGTTTGGTATTTACTCATAAAGAAGTGTCCTACTAATTATGTTTTAATTGAATGACTATTACTCTCATGTGTTCAGAAAGTGTGTGAATCAATATCATGGGACTGAGAGGCCTTCTCTGACTACACACATTAAAAACAAATGCATATTATTTATGTTCTCCTTACTGTTTGATATTATTTAATTATTTCTCCTGTAGTTAATCATATCCTGTCTTCCTTTAAGGTAGGTGAGGTTGGATAGGTAACACACGACTAAACTTAAAACCAGCAAAGAAAATAAGAGTTAGAGGAAGTGGAAGTTGCTAGGTTCTTAAGACTGGAGTTTATAACCAATATTATGTGTAATTTTTAAATGTAAAAAAATATATATTCAGGAATTTAGAGACCAAATAAAAATTACTTGCTATGTAATGAGGTGTTTCTGATTTCCTTTTAAAATGCTGAATTAATTGTAGACCTTTCAAAATAAGACAAAGGTTGCTTTCTTTGCACACACTTACAGCTCCAGATATATTATCATCTCAGACATTTTTATCTAACTTTATACTAAACCTTTGATCATTTTCTGATTATATATCACTCTTATAACAGAGTTTTATATTTAAAAATATTCTGACTGGGCATGACCACTTTGTAACAGTCGTAGATAGAAGCCTCATTCATTACTTATAGAGTGAATCACTATAGTTTATACATAGGCCAAAGATTCATATATGCTCGCAAATACCTGCTATCATCACTTGCACTTTAGAAAGAAGTAGGGGTGTGCAAAGTACACTTTTTCAATTTGAAGCAAACTCGAATCGAATATATGAAATATTCTCGAAGCTAAATCGAAGTTCAAATATTTTCTTTTAGTTGTATGCTCGAAAAAATATTATATTGTGGTTATTTATATTACTTTAAGCACTAAAATTCCTTGGAAAATGTTTTATTTCACAGCTGTTTGTAATATTTCATGTTACTATGACATCATGTTATTATCACAACATGCAATTCAATTTCTTCAGATTTATTCCATATTAATATTAATTTGTTATGTATAAAATAGCTAAGAATGGCAGTAAATGAACATAAATGGAGTATTTTAGATGCCAATATTTTTTCTTCAAAGCCAGAATTTGTTTCAAATGGAAGTCAAAGCTGAGTTTGTTTCAAGGCCAAGTCGAAGTTTTGTAGCTTTGCACACCCCTATATAGAAATTTGAAATTAATTTTAATCTTTATCAATGATTTCAGACACATCTAAGGGATCATATAGTGTGAATGTATAAACGTCTTAAGAAATATTAAGGAAATAAAACAAAGTTTTTACAAGTTTTGATTCAGCTATAACCCATCTCATCATCATCATCATCATCATCAACTGTTTCCAGGCTGTGGCCGGGTCAGTCTTATAAAACACCTTACTCTTCCTTTACTTCCTTCCATTCTACTCTCAACTGTACACATTATGTTATCAGCACCTATATCCCAAAATAATGAAATACTTCTAGTGAAAACACTGCACCTAACAATTAATGCGGTTGCGTATTAATGAGCATTACAAATAATGACATTTCAATTTTTCTTCTATCAGGAAAGAGTGGGTTGTTGTTTGCCATGATATATTTTAAACTAAGGACATTAAAATATATTTAAAAAATATTGTGTTTATTAACATATTTTGTCTAACTTGAATTTTTTAGCACTCACATTCCCCTTGCTAATATAAAGGTATGCCAGGGGAAGCGTCTTAATGTCCAGTGAGTAACCTATTGTTCAACCAAGAACAGTTAAAACAACAGTCTTCAGGTTCAGTTAGTAAACTGCCGTTCAACCAAGAATAGCTAAACAACAGTCTTCAGGTTAAAATAGTAAGCTGTTGTTCAACAAAGAACATTTAAACAACAGTATTCAGCTCCAGAGAATATAGTAACCTGTTGTTCAACAAAGAACAGTTAAACAACAGTCTTCAGGTCCAGAGAGTATAGTAACCTGTTGTTCAACCAAGAACAGTTAAACAACAGTCTTCAGGTCCATAGAGTATAGTAGCCTGTTGTTCAACCAAGAACAGTTAAACAACAGTCTTCAGGTCCAGAGAGTATAGTAGCCTGTTGTTCAACAAAGAACAGTTAAACAACAGTCTTCAGGTCCAGAGAGTATAGTAGCCTGTTGTTCAACCAAGAACAGTTAAACAACAGTCTTCAGGTCCAGAGAGTATAGTAACCTGCCGTTCAACCAAGAACTAGCTAAACAACAGTCTTCAGGTTAAAATAGTAAGCTGTTGTTCAACAAAGAACATTTAAACAACAGTATTCAGCTCCAGAGAATATAGTAACCTGTTGTTCAACAAAGAACAGTTAAACAACAGTCTTCAGGTCCAGAGAGTATAGTAACCTGTTGTTCAACCAAGAACAGTTAAACAACAGTCTTCAGGTCCATAGAGTATAGTAGCCTGTTGTTCAACCAAGAACAGTTAAACAACAGTCTTCAGGTCCAGAGAGTATAGTAGCCTGTTGTTCAACAAAGAACAGTTAAACAACAGTCTTCAGGTCCAGAGAGTATAGTAGCCTGTTGTTCAACCAAGAACAGTTAAACAACAGTCTTCAGGTCCAGAGAGTATAGTAACCTGCCGTTCAACCAAGAACAGCTAAACAACAGTCTTCAGGTTAAAATAGTAAGCTGTTGTTCAACAAAGAACATTTAAACAACAGTATTCAGCTCCAGAGAGTATAGTAACCTGTTGTTGAACAAAGAACAGTTAAACAACAGGCCTGAGGTTCAGTTAGTAACCTGCCGTTCAACAAAGAACAGTTAAACAACAGTCTTCAGGTTCAGAGAGTATAGTAACCTGTTGTTCAACAAAGAACAGTTAAACAACAGTCTTCAGGTTAAAAGAGTAAGCCGTCGTTCAACCAAGTCTCCAAGTAACAACATTGTGTTGGGCAACATTATAACAGGTTTAAAATTGGCACAGATACAGGAAAACACATCAATACACAAGAGTGGATTTTATTTGTAGCAAAATGGTTCTAAAACTAAGAACAGTTAAAACATATAACAATTTACATTAACTTACATACTGAATACAATGTGAGTTGACAATATAGGTATGTACAAATAATATAGTGTTTTTATAGAAATCTAACAAAGTGAAAAAAGAAATATATTAGAGAAGTGATCTCATTTTTCAAATAATCTCTTTTAATTTTCTGTATTATAAAATATTTTATTTACATGTACATAGCTTGACTCTTTAAATTTTATATTCAAAATAATTCAAAACAAATAAGTTTTTGTCCTTCAACAACAAATAAGTTTTTATCCTTCAACAACTAAGTAGGCACCAATGAAACCAACTTTCTGTTTAGTATGCTATGTAGTAATGAAGTGTTTGTAAATAGTGTATGTGACATAAAAAAAATATTTGTTGCTGTTTCGTTTTCTACCATTTTATTATATTTATTTAATCATATATATATATATATATGTTTAATGCACATGAATTCCTACATATTTCTGTTCAGTTAAAATGTTTAGCCTGTTCTGCCTCTCAATTTAGTTACAATCTGCATATGTATAAGATTAGGTTTAGAGAAGAAATAATTAACATAGTCTTTAAGGAAAATTAAATAAATGCCGTCATGTCTACTATCTAATTGATTTATGTGACTTCATTTGTTTGCAGACATAGTGGTTCCCGATAGCTGGTCAAGTGTTGAAGAACAATGGCAAATTGATAATTCCCTCCAGAAGATTAGTTTTGTGACAATTAATGAAGACAGTTTGCTTTGTTCTAATCAAAATCTAAATGATAAGAGTCGTTTTCCTTGTGATAAATGTAGCAGAGTTTACAAATGGAGGAGTTCTCTGAGAAGTCATAAGCGCCATGAATGTGGAAAAGAACCACGCTTTAATTGCAACTTATGTCAATACAAGTCACATAGAAGAAGTGATGTTAAGCGACATATGTTTCAAACACACAAAGAGTCTTCTGTTGAAATTCTTCATAGTTGGAGCTAGTTAATAGTGTCGATGACAAGTGAGAGTACACGTATAGGCCATCCACAGTACAAGAGGTGGTATCAAGAGCTAGTAATAGTTACCATCTATCCATTCTCCAAAACATATTATCTGCAAAACCATATGTTGATTTGTTGTTACTTATAGAAGCTAAAACTTTCACACAAACAAACAATTCATTTTCAATTACTACCATTTTTACAGTATTTAAAGACTAAATTATGAAAATAACCATTTAGATGTTTCTTTTTTGTGGAAGAGGTGTATATAGTACACTTAAAAATGCTTTTCAAACAAGAAACTCTAAAATGTGGTATGCTCTTATGAAATTAAGATGGTAAAACAGTCAAAACAAGGGTGGTTGTCAACGTCACACAAACCGTAAGCTGGTTGTGTTCTTATGCTGTTTGCAAAATAAAAATATTTTATTTTGAAACTAATATTTTGTATAGCTCTCATTATAAGGTAAAAAAACTTTTTTGTGGTCAGTTAAAAGTGAAAACACAATACTTTATTTCATGATATATAATTTCTCTTGTTGCCACAACCGCAAAACAAAAAACCTAATAGTTATATTGATATATTTTGTTTTTCAATAGTTACGAAAACACCAACTATAGAGTAATCCTTAGGGAATTATATTAAACTTGTCTTATTACTCTATTTATTATATATTATTAGTAAGCAAATAATAATTACTTATAAATAGGTTGACATTAGTGACTTTCAGTCAATGTTTGTCATAAAGAAATTTCTTCTAGCTGTCAAATACCACCCTTAAAACCATGGATGCCCTATACACAAAATTATTTTATGTATAAAATAAACTGAGAGAAAATATTCAAGTTATTTGGGTGTTATGTAATATGAATTTAATTAATGTCGATAGCATATTGAAAATATGATATTTTTAAGTTTATTACAAAAAAAACATTGACAAAAATAAGATTGTGGTTCAATTAGAAATGTTTCTGTAAATATGCAGTTGGTGTACAAAATTGTATGGTATGTTTATTTTTATATAAAACACTGCAGTAAAAATGCTTTATTTACTTACATAATTACCATAATCTCAACTATGAAATAAGGTACTTGAAAGAACAACTTATCAGCCTATTTTATTAGTTCTACATATCAGAATACTAACACGGAATCCAAATATTATTAGTCAGGAAAATAGCTATAAACTGAAATTGTTATTGGGTACTAAAAGGTATTTAATAGCAATATTGTAAATTCCATTTTGGTTGTCTTCCTCCCGCCCGAATCTGCAGGTCCCAAATTAAACGCAAAAGGCGCCGCCCGGTATTGTGAAAGAGGAAAGAGACTGGTTGGGTCAACGTGCGCTCAAGCTTCTCTTACAAGCTTGGCACGAGAACAGAGTGATGCTGGAACAAATGTTGCCGGTCCACACCATCCACCCAACAGATTAAGTAAACAATACTTGTTCAATGTCTAATGGTTACTTGAAAATTTAGTGACAGGTAGGATACGATGTACCAAAGTATGAGTTTGGATAGCAGGGTTTGATTCTGACTGAGATAAAATGGTCGGAAACAATTTTTTACATAGTGTGGTTTTACCTTCACTTTATAAGTAAATTCTGGTTCACTTTCATAAAGTGGACATTTTGGTATTTGAGTATTCGACCTAAACACAAAATAACCTACAAATTATCTATTGTAAGTGAGTGCACTGTAGCATAACTATTTAGGCTATCTGAATATCGACATCATTGGGCTAAGGACGAGGAAGGTTGAATTTCAAGGAAACATACTGGAATTTGTGTGGGGTGGGGATGGGACACTTTTAGGAAAAATTACCTTCAATACACATGACCGAGGTTCAAACCTCGGTCATCCCTATCATCAGCAGTCCAGTCTATTGTGACGCCTTGGACCATGCTACCACTGAAATAAATAAAGTCTATTGCTTACCTTAGTTTACCATAAGTTACCAAACAAAGTTTTTATTTTATAATTAATTACAAATAATGCAACAAAGAAGTAACAACACTGATATTTTAATGGTAACAATGTACAGTTTATCAACGAATAAGTGATTTTTTTTCCTTCAGACCCAATGTGTAAAGAAGGGCATTAGGGGACGGATCACGCCCTCTGAATAGTCTAAACACTTTGCTAGGGTGGCATCCACCTCCGCTGGCTAAAATAGTGTTTCTGAACCTGTTAACAAAGAAAGAAATATCACAGCTAAGAAAGATTTAAAATACAAAGAAGTTTTTTTTTATCCCTGTGTCTACTACCTGTTCAGGTTATACACATATATTATAATTACTTTTAAGGGGTAGGGATGAGGAAGGAAGCATTTTAGAGTTAATATACCCGCATGCGCGTTGAAAGAGAGTGTAAAAACATTTGGGAAAAAGTAGGGGTGTGCGAAGTCCACTTTTATGGTTTCGAAGCGAAGTCGAGTTGAATATGGGAAATATTCTCATAGACAAATTGAAGTTTGAATATTTTTCTATTTAATTTTGATTAAAAATATTATGTTGACATTGAGTATACTTATCATCCATCAAATAACTGTTATATTCACATTACATTTATATTAAAAACACTTTTTTATGCATACAACATGAGCAGTAAAAAAATACATGCATTTGCTTTAATATCATATACATCACACAAAATATAGAATTAATAAAACACAAGAGTTAACAGAGGTACAAGAACAAGAGCAATGTTATAGAAAAATACGAGTTTAAGTTATTTCAGTGGGTGAGTTATAGGTTTGAGAAGTCTAGTATTGCAAAATTTTAGTTTTTCTGTTTTACAAATTGGCAAAGAAACTTTTGATCCAATAAATCCATTTAAATATAAATAAATATCAGTATTCCTAGTTTACAAATACACAAGGTAACTTTTTTATACTGTTAATTTATTTTAATCTTGCCATGTGAGTTACTAAAAAGAATATGGTTCTGATTTTGAAAGCCCATGCGCCTATAGCAAATCACAAAAATAACACGGCCTTCATGATAATAATTTTACTCATAAATTAATTATTTATGGTAAAAAATTACTTATTTTTTGTAGATTTCATTTAACTATTATTTTAGTTAAATATTCGAGATTTAATTTATACTAACAGCAATTTTTGTTTATAAGTAAGGACTCACTATTTGTATATTAAAAATAATAATTTAAAGAATGCAATGTTCCTTGCACATGTGCTTAACTATCTCTCAAGTCTGCCGCTAGCCTATGCATTAGCAGGAGTTTGAATTGAACATAATGACCCATGTAGTAAACAACCAAAATTGTTAATTTTAAAATATTTATAAAATAATTTCACTATTCAAGAAATACTTCAAAAATTTAATCAAACACACTGAAAATAAATAAAAGAATATTTATTATAATATACACTTTCAAGAGGAATAAATTCATCTTCACCACTCTTAGTAGACCCAACCAGGGTTCAAACTCCAATCTCCATGTCATCCGCAGGCCAGTCTAACAAGAGAGTGACGCCTTAGAGGAAATGTGTCTGCATTACTATGAGAAATACCTCAAGTATTATTTTTAAACCACAGTAGCACAACACACACACACAATATTAAAACCAAACTGAATGCATTACAGTGCAATACATTTCACTGTAGCAACATTCCAAACGCCACCAGCACAACTCGGAGAGTCTTATGCTCCACCAGATCGTAGGGGTATGCAACGCTTTGAAACTTCCATTTGGCTTAGAATAAAAATGCTTTGACTTAAAAAAAAATCCAGCTTTGGCAGTTACAAGGCTTTGCCAATAAAAATAATGACAGCTAAATTACTCTATTTATATTCAAATTGTTGACATTCTGAGCTTTTGAGAACATTGACAATTAATATTAACATCTAACATGTATGAAATAAAGTGAATTAAGCAAAAATTAATATGTATGGATGGGCTCTCAAATCATTAAGGATATTCGAGATTCAAGGATTCGAACTTGGTTTAATTATAGGTTGAACTTAACAACCAGGCCCCAGACTGATAATTTAACACTTATATGAATATATGAATGTTATAATGAATGGGTTTTAAAAAAGATTTTTAATATTTAGTTATATTTGGAAGAAGGTACAGGAAAGGTGGATAGAAACATATAAAAGGGGGAAAAACAAAATATGGCCTTTACAATGAAAAGAAGAACACAGTTCACATTTTACACTGCTGCCAATGGACAAAGAGGTAATGGATGTCTCTTAAAGAAAATTGATCGTCACCGCCCAATCCCCTGACCTAGGTTTCATTCTATCGGAAATCATCAGGGAGGAGTGTGAAACGCGCAATGCAACTTCCTAAAAGAGAAAACCAAAAAACATAAAAGAGGAGAAAAAAGTAAGTTGCGTTGTGCGTTTCACACTCCTCCCTGATGATTTCCGATAGAATTAAACCTAGGTCAGGGAGTTGGACGGTGACGATCAATTTTCTTTAAGAGACATCCATTACCTCTTTGTCCATTGGCAGCAGTGTAAAGTGTGAACTGTGTTCTTCTTTTCATTGTAAGGGCCATATTGTGTTTGTCCCCCTTTTATATGTTTCTATCCACCTTTCCTGTACCTTCTTCCAAATATAATACAATTGCCTCATAAAGCGAAAAGAGGTTTTCCTTATAGAGTCATATCATTATATATTCGCATCCATGTCCTTTTCCTGTTTTGTCCTTTTTGTTATACCTTTTATTTGTTCCTATCTATGTGTTCTATTATTTATTATTATTCTTTACCATTTTCCTTTTTTTTTCCCTCTTTTGTTTTTTGGTTTTCTCTTTTAGGAAGTTGCGTTGCGCGTTACACACTCCTCCCTGATGAGTTCCGATAGAATGAAACCTAGGTCGGGGGATTGGGCGGTGACGATCAATTTTCTTTAAGAGACATCCATTACCTCTTTGTCCATTGGCAGCAGTGTAAAGTGTGAACTGTGTTCTTCTTTTCATTGTAAAAGCCGTATTGTGTTTGTCCCCCTTTTATATGTTTCTATCCACGTTTCCTGTACCTTCTTCCAAATATAATACAATTACCTCATAAAGTGAAAAGAGGTTTTCCTTATAGAGTTATATCATTAATATTTAGTTACTATTTGTATTTTCTACTATCCTATATATTTATATGTCCTCTTATATTCATAGTTTTTTTTTCTCCAAAATTTGAATTTGGATTTGAGATTCAAAGGTTAATGCAAGATTTGTATTTGTAAAATAGTGGATTTGACCCAACTCTAATAACATGTAATAGATAAATATTGTACAACAATGTAAAGTAAGTGATAGTGAAGGAAGCCAACCCGAATGAATATTTTGATTAGATCTAGATTAGGAATGGAAAGTTATAAAAATGATGCTTTAGATTAGTTCTAGATTAATATATATATATATTTTATATTGTTTTTAAACTAATATGATAATATACTTGTAATTGACATTATTTAATATAATAAAAATAATATATTATAAAAATATAATAATGTAGAAAGGGGTGTGTGAATAGCATTTTTTATCGAAGCAAATAGCAAAATTTTGAACAAATATTGAATAATACAAATTTAATCATTAATTTTAATACATTATTTTTACTAATTATTCTCTTTTGAAAATGGAATTTTATATTTAACTACCTATTGGAAGAGTATAACAAACAAAAAAATATTTTTTACCCTTCTTAAATATCCTCTTAAGGCTATCTAGGTTTGAAACACCTCAAATGTTTTAGGTCTAAAACCCCTTAAATGTTCCCTTCGGTTACCCTTTAAATAAATATTCTCTATGTTTGAAACCCCTGACACCCGCTAAAGGTTCTTTGTTTGGTTGTTAACAAAAGACAGACTGATGTTCATAAATAGTTGACCTTGGCAAGCTACTTCCTCCAGCCTCATTTCTGCACCCCCAAAAATATGAAGAGTATATAATATACTAAATCTTTTAAGCTCTCTTGCGTGCTGAACCTAACAAATAACTGTTGATAGACAGAACACAACAAGTCACCAGCTTCCCAACTTGTTTGCCTCACCACAGACAGTAAAATACCCCCCCACACCCCTCCAAGTTTGTTACGGAACAAAGAAGATGACTGTCTCCAATAGAGATTGAGCCAGTAGTACCTAATGGAACAATAAGCGGGATTTATTTCCCACTTAAACCATTGCCGGATTCTCAGGAATGAATAAATTCCAGACATTTTCCTGAGGGATCCTGTCCACCCCTAATCTAGATATGACCAAACACATTTCTCTCTTCATTTATTTATTCTTACACTTTTAAACTTCCCACTTCTTCGCCCTTCCAAAGTTGCACACGATTTTAAATTTTTGGAAATATTCCTTTATTTATTTATATATAGAGAGAGAGACATTAAAAAACACAAGAGACAAATAAAGATATTATATGGATCTAAATGCTTCTTGAAGAATTTGAAAGAACTGAAAAGTTTCCGTGTTGCCAAAATGATTCCAACAGAATGGAGGCCTGAATTGATAGATAGATTGCTGAAAAATTAATAGTTAAAGATATCTATATATTTCAATCTCAGATCCAAACCAGGGGTAGCCTGGATTATTTGGTGATCCATTGATGTGCAAGTTCCCATATACTAAGCTAAAAGTTATTGCAAGTGGTTGTAGGGCAGGGTGGGCCGAAAAAAATGAAATTAATAATTTCATTTTACAATATCTACCAAAAGTTGCATTTCATTATTGGTCAGCATACTCGCATGATTGCCGAGCATGAGCAATGAGCAGGCTGTCAGTTATCTATTGTTGCTCTAGTCTCCGCTCTGACTTTGTCTTTAGCCCGTACTCATTCATCACAATAAACAAAAATAAGCAGCAGCAGGGAGACCGGGAGCACGAGGAAGTGTTGAAACAGTTGCTAGTTGAAAAGCAGCTACCATTTTGTGGAAACAAATATTGCTATTTCTACATGTTTTTGTGTTTATATATATATATATTTTATAAAGATTGGCTTTCCTATTTGTCAGTGACTACATGGACAATTTAATTAAAACATTCTCAAAGTGATCTTGATCTTTAAGACGTTCAGAAAAGAGCCTACTTTTTGTGAATTATGTGGATTGGTATCAAAAAACATTTAACAGATTTGTAAAACAGTTTCCATTTCTAATGTATCACATGATCGTATACTGCAACTGCTTCGCAGTACCATATTAAGCACCTAAGCTTTGTTAGGTATCCTAAAGCCAAATGAAATCATCATAGTTGATACTTTTAAATATAGCAAGCAAACACTTTGACATCGCTGCTTGTAAATGTATATCATTTTCTCAATGTATTTGTGAAAAAAATAGGGAAGTACCTATCAGAGAACAGTAGTTTCTTCGCGATCAAAAATCCTCCAGAAAAATGGCTTTGAGAAAAATTGACTTCATTGAAACAAATAGGCTAAGAAGAAAAAAAGAAAGTGAATCCAAACAGGCCAAAAATTTGATAAATCTAGCGTTTACGATTTTACATAAATAAATTTTAATGAAAAAAATAGTTATCAAAATACTAAGTCTTCTAGGCCAGACTTGGAATCATCTTCGCATGAGGAAGCTGTTAGTACTATACTACACAATCTTCCACTTCCAAAATTGATGAACAATATCTTCAAATGAAAATTCAGCTTCCAGCACTAGCAAGAGTGTGTGATACATATAGTGTATCAGATAGATCAGCTGTAGCTATTGCTTCAACTGTTTTGCAAGATGTTAGAGTGATAACAACAAAGAATTGCTCTACAGTAATTGATAAAAATAAAGTTAGAATAATCCCCCGAAAAACATGCCGTGCTTTCAGTGAAGAATTTCAAATCTCATTTAAATTAACTAAAGGTATCTTCATCTTCTTCAATGGTAAGAAAGATAAAACCTTAAGCCAGAAAAGAAAGAAGAACAACAATATCAAAGAACTGTTGTAGAAGAACATATCTCTCTTATTGAAGAACCAAGTTATTTCTATCTAGGCCACATTAGACCAGCTTCTGGATCAGGAAAATCTATTGCAAGAAGCATTTGGATTTTTTTTAAAGCAGCTTAAACTTAAATGAACTGATAGCTAATGTCTCTGATGGCACCACTGTGAATACTGGAAACAAAAATAGGGTTATTAGGTACCTAGAACTAGAACTAAAGCGTCAATTGCGGTGGTTAATATGCCAGCTACATGAAAATGAACTTTCCCTAAGACACCTGTTTTAATATCTTGATGGAGCTTGCGAGCATTCTGGAACAATTGGAAAGTTACTAGAAAATTGTGAGCAGCTTCCAATTGTGAAGTTTGGTAATATCAACTGTCAATTACCTAAACTCAAAGTGAGTAATTTAAGTAATGATCAAACTTATTTATATGAAATGTGTAGCGCTATTTCATGTGGTAAGTGTGCTATAAAGTTAGCTAATTGTTGCCCAGGGAAAGTGGCTCATTCTATGTGGCTAGTAACAGCAAATTGTGTGTTGCGACTTTAAGTAGAATGTGATAATCCTCCTTTTAATCTAAAAAAAATGGTTGAATTAATAATTAGAGTGTATGCCCCCGTGTGGTTTGAGATAAAAGTGCATTCTTCTTGTAAAGATGGTAGCCGGCACTTTTTAAATCAGTACAACTATTACGTTACGGTACCTGAATGATGAGCTTAAAACAGTTGTGGACCTTGCAATACAACGTAATGCTTACTTTAGCCATCCAGAAAGCCTTCTTTGTCTATGATAACTGATAATAATTAATATGTTAAAGAGTTTGGTAAGAAGGCTAAAAAAAACATAGGACAAAAGACGGTTTGTTATTCCTAAATTGAACTTCAAGGCCCAACATTATATTGATCTGATTAACTAGGATGAGTTTGATTTTACATCTCCTCCAATTTTAGCTAGCTTGTCAGACGATAATCTTAAATCCTTAATGAATGAGGACACTATGGCAAAGGTGGAGTTTGCAAGTTTTCCTTGTCACACACAAGCTGTAGAGAGGTGTAAAGTTAGTAACTGAGGTGTCTTCTTCAGTAGTTGGTACAGAGGCACGAGAAGGGTTTTATTCAAAGAGAATTAAGTCACTAGAAATTATGCCATGTTTTGAGAATAAAGCCCAATCTAAAATAGTCTAACACACTGCCTTTAATTGGTTCTAATGTTAAGTATATCTAACAATAATTTTAAATGCATTTTTTGCCAAACTATAGTGTATTTAATATAAATATATGAGACAGTAAATAAACTTGTGAATTTTAGAATATTTTTCACAAATTTTATTAGTTTTATTAAATGTCTTCAGTTAAAATTATCCATAAGTTTCAGTTATGTTTATTTATACATATCAATAGTCAAATATTTTCATAAAAAGGTGCATTATGGTTATTTTTAAATTATCTTGTTTATTTATTAAAACTAAAAGCTATCAAAATATTATGAAATAGCTGTGTTAATGTGGCTATTAAAAGTTTGGGTGGAGGGCAGGAGATGTTATTAAAAAAATTTATCACTATTTAATATAAAATGCAACTTTTGGATGCTATTGTAGTTTCAAATTCACAATTAAAAAAAACACGTCAATTTCGGCCCACCCCACTGTAAGGAATGCTCTGAGTACTCTAGTGGTGTAGCAGGAGTCAAGTCCTTACTGCTGGTGTTGCATGTTAATATATTTTTACTTGAGTGCTCTTATTTTTTTTTGAAAGTTTTTTTTTTCTAATTTAAAAACCAATATTTATATTTATCAAAGTTTTTTTTTTCTAATTTAAAAACCAATATTTATATTTATCAAAGTTTTTTTAAGTACTATCATTTATAAAAATAATATAATTCTTATTTTAAGATATTTCATATTATATTTTAAAATATTACTTGTTAAAGATGTGGTATATACATTTCATGTTTGTTTAGACTTGTGACATTTTAAATATACTATTTTACATTTAAAATAAACAAATATATATTCTTAACATTTTAACATGATGAATATACTCAAACTCAAGAGCTTTTAAAAATACTCAACTCAAGATCAACCCAAATGAAAAAAAAAAAACCCCAAGATTGCACACCCCTAATAGTTATGCAAAGTATAATATTTTTATTTAACATTAAACTTTTGTTTTAAATAGTCTAAATTTTATTCAGCTTCAGTGATATCTCATATTATTCAATTCAACTTCGCTGTGAATTGAAAAAGTGGCCTTCGATCACACCTACATATCAGCATCATCAATAATAATAAGTATCTGTTTAATCTGAGGATAAACATAAGACCATCAAGCTGACTCACCTCCTGCCAATCTCTGATATCTCAGTAGAGTTCCTACGGTCAACTTCTCTGAATGCACTGAAAGCATCAGCAGCGATAATGCGTGCCCACAAGTGACAGTAGTAGGCAGCCCCCCACTGTCCAGTGAAGATGGGTAGGAAGGCGCATGGGTGCGAGTCTATTGTTTCCAGAGGAAACGATGAGTATTGGGGCAACAGACGGCGCACAATGTCCAGCCAGAACTCCTTACTGACACAAAGAAAACAACAAGTGTAGCTCTAAAATAAAAATAGCAATGGTGCACGGGATAGTTTGTGGGGGTGTTGGGTCAGTATTAAACTTAACTTATCCTATATCTGGGAGATGAGCCTGTGAGAGGAGCACGCTACACTGTGACTCCAACAAGCGGATGATGAAGAAAAATAGGGGATGGTAAAGAAGAAGGGGATGATAAAGAAGAGGGGTCAAAGACATGGTGTCTACTCAACTTGACCAATTAAATCCCCGACCATTTTCTAAAATTCCCGACTAAAAAAAGTAGGCTTTGTCACATCCTTCTCCCGCCCCCCCCCCCACCCCCCCCCCCCCCCCCCCCCCCCCCCCCCCCCCCCCCCCCCCCCCCCCCCCCCCCCCCCCCCCCCCCCCCCCCCCCCCCCCCCCCCCCCCCCCCCCCCCCCCCCNCCCCCTCTCCCCGCTCCATCCTCGTTTTTCTATTAATCTTTTTTATGAATAATAAGTTTTAAAATTTGATACATTTTTAAAATTCATATTAAAATTGTTTACCAGGAATTAAAAATACATTACACAGCTACAAACAAAAAAATGACATTATAATTTACTGATTATTGTATTTCATATTTTGAGTAAAATATCATTTTCCCAAATTTTTATTGTGATTTACCAAATTCCTGACTTATTCCCATTTATTCCCGATCACTTTAAATTCCCGGCTAATTCCCGTTTTCCCTGATTTTCCCGGATGGTAGACACCCTGAAAGAGAATAAGGAACAACAAAGAAGAGAGGATCAAAAAGAAGAAATTACAAATAAGAGGAGGTGATAAAGAAGAAGGAATGACAAAGATTGGATGAAAAATAAGATGGGATGATAAAGAAGAAGAGGGGATGACAAAGAAAATGAGGTAATGACAAGGAATAAGAGGGTAGGAATTAAAAAAGTTAGTCTTATTGAGAGAGAAAGTAATTCCATAATGCATCCATTGCAAAATGTAGCTATTAATCTTACTTATAGGTTTTGACAGAGGGTGTGTAACAGCAAGTTAGAGAAACAAATACCAAACAAGGGTGTGTCCAGCAGCATTGGTCACTTTTCTGAGTGAACATAGTTAAGAAGTAGCATCAATAGGCAACACTCAAACTATTAAAACATATTGTACAGATTGAAAAGAGAAGGTTGGTTAAAATAGAGTTGTTCAAACCCTAAATTTAGCAATTCATCGAAAACATAATGTGTTTTATAACTTTGAGAAGGTAGATGAGAAAATATAACTAAATTGTGTAAAATACTTGATAGTTTTAGTGTTTGTTTAGAGGTGTTCTTACGTGGTGTGGAGCTCCAGATCCAAAGCTGAAAGATACAATTCCTGACACAAGTCATAGCCTGCTAGATGCTGTCTCACTTTGCACAACTTGTCTACAATGTCATCTGGGAGGGGTTTCCCGCTCTCATAATGGCTGCTGATATTAGCCAATGTGCTCGGCTCATACAGCCTGCAAACAAATGGAGTGTACACAATATAACAATGCCAACCAAATGTTTTTTTTTTATTATTATATGGCATATATGACCGGGAGGGACTTTGACATCCAGGTTCAGTCGTCCTATGGAGGTTGTCTACGCTTACCCGTAATTAGATGTGATGATAATGATTATGAAGTTGTGGAGCCGACATGAATCTTAGCCTAACTTCAGCCTAACTAATCAAACCCTGATGACTTTTGGGATCATTCACCTTAAGGGAAAAATACCCAAATAACAAGCCAGGAATTTAACCCAGGACCCCTCGGCTTGTAGCCAGGTGTATCAACCCCCACACCACAGGACTGGTTAACCCACTGGTACATATAATTCAAGAGTGGACTGAATTGTATCCACTCTGAAACGTCTCCATTCAAACATTTCTCAAATAAATAGCTCAGTGCAACCTAATTTTGTTGTTATTTTAAAACCGCACTTCAAATTACATGTTTCTAACTTGAGCGCTTTTGATAAAGTTCTATTTTCAGCCCCCTTTTATTTAAAAAAACAAACCTTTCTTGTATTGAGTTAAAAGTTTGCGTTTTTCAGCCTATCCTAAAAATATAAGTGGCATCTTAATAAATTTCGTTCGCCAGTTGCTGACAGGTTTACAATCTCGACTGTATATTTTTATAATGTGTGTGTTATTTTCCACACCCTAGCCCACACCTAGCCACAGCCCCTAGATTACCTAGAAACCTGAAACTTTGCACACTTATAGTATAGACAATGGGACAGAACTTAAAGGAGCCAGATTTAAAAAAAATTAATAGAGTTATTTTGATTCACTCTCACTTTTCACACTCTTACGTGCTCCAAAATGCTCATTCTTTTAATTGCTCTTGCCCTACATCTGTTAAATCAATTAAATAGAAAAAAAGATTACAATTTAAATACAGTAGTTTGATGGAATTAAAGAACATACGTAGCAAGTTAAGAAAATGATATCCTGTTGCACTTTACCAGAAGTATGACAAAGTTTCTACACTACATCCGTTTAAAGTTTCTTCAGTAAAACTTAAGACTTAAAGTCTGCCATTTGTGGATACAATTCAAGACTTTTATTAAAGATGCTGTTTATTTGAGAAATATCTGAATGGAAACCAATAATAGTGGATTCAATTAAGGGTTTAGTGGAAATAATTCAAGTGGATACAATTCAGGATTTTTATTAAAGTAATTTATTTGAAAACTGTCTGAATGAGAGACCTTTCAGAATGGATACAATTCAGCTCACCCAGATGAAGAGGTTAGGTAATCAAATTGTCCAGTTTTCATATTCAGTTTTGTTTGTGCTCACCAGTGTGTCATGAAGTGACTGCATACTTCAACAGCATCCCATTCTACATTGGACGAACCCGACACTTCCGCGTAAGAGGTTTTGGTCAGCAAGTGCTGAAGGGCATGTCCAAACTGAGGATAAGAAGTAATACAACAGTTAGCAAACATAGGTGAATGCCTGTTTTATGTACTTGAGTATTAGTTAATAAAAGTAGTAGAAATAGGTCAAATCCACTATTTTACCAATCCGAATCTACAATTTACTTTCAAATCCCCAAATCCTGGAAAGAATTATGAACATAAGAGGAAATAAAAATATGTAATAATAGAAAATAAAAATATTAACTAAATGTTAAACTTCTTTCTTATAATCCATTCATTATAACATCCATATGTTCAATTAGTGTTAAATTACTGGTCTGGGGTGTGGTTGTTAAGTGCAATATAATATTATTATAAATGGTTCTGAATCATCAATACTAGTATTAGAGCTCTATAACAAATTTCACTATAATGTGTTTTTTTTCCCAAGGATTTAAGTCTTGAACCCTCGAATATCCTTAAGAATTTGAGGTCCCATCCCTAATAGGTAAGTACGTGTTACATTTGGTGTGGGAATTATAAACTATTTCAATATATATCTTCAGTCCTCAAAGATAAAACATTTGTTGCGTATTATCCAAGGGTGTGATTATAAGCCATACAAAGTTTTTGTAAAGGTTGTTTTTGTTCAGCAAAATAAAATCTCTTATTTTTCAGTAAATATGGTAATAATTAATGAGCATTAACTTTACCTCCTAAGAATATTTATTATGAGGTAAAGTAAATGCTTATTGTTTATTAGTGCTTTTAATAACAATTATTGTTATTAATAATATATTGACACATTCTGGGCATGTTGTGGGGGTTCAAACGGCTTAAAAAACTTATTTTTTGCTATTTCGATTTGAGTTATCAAATCGAATAGTGTTAGATTCAAAACAATATCCCCTATGAATTAATCACAAATTTAGATATTTACAAGTATAAATTTTTTAAATTTATGATAAGCTTTTAAGTGTGTTGTTAGTCCGAATATTTAAGTCAAATAAATATAAAAGTTTAAAACCTTGCGTCAAACAAATTTATTTTATGTAAAAAAACAATATAATTTTAAAATGCCAACATAATAATTAATGGTGTTATAGTGAAAAGAACACACATGTTTTATGAAGAAAATAACTTATCTTTAATAAGGTATAATGAGTAAGCAATGAGGAAATGTGTCATCTGTAGCAGAGTGTGCAATCTTTTAAAAGGTAAGTAATCAGTAAATATATACACAACTTACATTAATAATAATCTCTCCTCCTCCCATTCTCTAACATTTTTGACAATGTCAAACTTACCAATTATTTATACAAGAAATCCAATCGCTGCTCCTTTTTGACACAAACTCAATGGTGCTTTCATAAAACCTGAGAGTCTATTTTACTTTCATTTCTTTTGATAATGTTTTCTTACATGCCAATCAACTCTGCGATACAGTCGTCTAGAGGTCATAAATTTACACCAACATTATTGCATGTGAACCATTTCTGATTAAACATTAATGTAGATAATGAGTTAATAGAAATTACTAATGCTGGGCATTAATTAAATAGTAGATTATGTTTGGATAAAAACTGCATTAAAAAGACTGTTTTTGACC
This sequence comes from Timema poppense, assembly GCA_902141375.1. NCBI lineage: Eukaryota > Metazoa > Arthropoda > Insecta > Phasmatodea > Timematidae > Timema > Timema poppense. The sequence goes on along the minus strand of CABFOV010004310.1, from coordinate 26,868 downwards.
ATTTTAGAATAGCTTCACAGATAAGCACTGTGCACAAATCTTCATTTTGTCATAATAGGGACATGCGGTAGTTATTAACAAGAAACTTTGCCACTTTGTCTCCCATCATTACTGCAGAAAATGTCGATTTATCATTCAAATACAAAAACCCTGCATACATTTTTGGCATGTTGTAGGTCTTTCCTTTTCTCTTTTACCCACATACTTCACGTGTGCACAATCACAAATACAGATGCAAACCGGGAGTTGAGTTGGGTCAGCTATGATGAAAGCTCTTAATCAAGATGATTGCTAGAGCAAATATCGGATTTATCTCATATCGCTATACATATATGTCTTACTTAGCCTCTTGCCAGACTTTGCCGTGTCTGATGTAGGCAGTGTCTTCTTACCAGTATTGACTTGCCCGCATCTAGCTCGAGCATCATAATCTTTGACCCTCCCGTCTCGATTTCCCCTAGTTGTTCCGATTTTATCCTCGTATAATCTCTCTTTTACTCAATAGATGTATTTAGCATACTATTCAAAAGTGACATCAGGAGTAGTTTATTGTAACTAAATGTAGAAGTTATTTGTAACCAAATATACGCCTCTTGAAAATAAACCAAGAATGATGAACCTGACATCTTCAGTGCAGACAAAAATTTAAAATCCAATAGGCAAGCAGCCAATATGGTTTATTGTGTGAAATAAATGCCCTGCTTTTATAAAAATACTGATATTCATGTAGCATTCCTAGCTAAATGTCAGTTCTATCCCACATATTAGTTCCACCAATCTTGAAAAATCTCAAACACTTACAGCTATAAACTTCACAAATTTAAAGCAATGTACTTACATTCCATAAATCTACCCATAAGATAATTCTTATTTGAAATTATGTCACAATAAAACATTATTAAATTTTTGGTGGGTTGGTTGTTATTTGTTGGTTCATTATAGCGATGGATTTTTTCAAGTTTCTAAATAGTATAATATTGACAAAGTAGGCGAGACAAATAATTTATTTCATCATTACATCTTACTAACTGTTCAAGTTATATGCATAAATGATAATTACTCTGATAGAATAGGGATGATGATGAAGGAAGCATTTTAGAGGTAATTTTCCCGCATTTGCTTCGAAGGAGGGCAGGAAACCATTTAGGGATAACCACACTAAGAAGACCTTACTGGGATTCGAGCATCGATCTCACAATCATAAGCAAGCCAGTCCAACACTAGAGTGATGCCTTAAACCAAAAGGAAAGAGGCATATCCCTCAAATCCCAATGACAGATTCTTAAACTCAGTTCTTCCCTTGTATCAGTCGTGCCTTTCACATTGAGAGGAAATTCTGAGAATTTTTCCTTTTCAAAAGTTGTCCTGTGTGCTCAGTTCAAACTTAATTTAATGTGTTAAGGAACTGAAGCACAAAGTATAGCACTAACATATAAAGACCCACCTCGGTGGCATAGTTAGCTAACACGCTAGTTTCGTGTTGAGCTAGAATGCTGAGGACAGGGAAATCGAGGTTTGAATCTCGCTCGGGTAAACTGGTGGTGGTTTTTCCTTAATGATTTTCCCATCTCCCTCCATGCAAATACAGGTTCACTACCTCTAAATTCAACCTTCCCAATTCCTAACACAATTGCGTAATTAGTACTTAGGCGTATACCTGAACGAGTTGTAGGACATGGTGCTAAATAAATTTTAAAACAGACAAAGATGTAAGCCAATACTCTCAGTAAATGTAAAGATATAACTAAAGGAGAGGGGTACCTTTCGGAAAAGAAGTAGAACATCTCTGAATGGTAAGAGGGAAGGTTTGCCATATAAAGGTTGTGGAAAATTGAACACTAGTGCTGCCAGGGGATTGGTGTTCATCAAAGAGGTCTTATTTCGCAAAGCAACCATCCATCCAGAATCATCTCGAACAAAGAGTTTTTCTTCTGCTCTAAAACAATAAGATTAAATATGACCCCACCAATATTTTTTATTACTCATTAAGGTTTAAATATTTAAATGGCAATTGAGGGGTGACAGTGTATCCTGTAAAATTATTTAATTGTTTATACTGCATTTAGAAAAATAATAACTAATTAAATCCACTAATTTATAAGAGTGTGAAAAAATTCAAATACTTTTGAATACTATAGCATATATATTGTTTAAAAGTGAGGTGGCCCAATAGCTAAATAATTTTATAATAATGGAAATTGATAAAAATAATGAAAAAGGAATAATCTGGGATGAATCCAATGCACAAAGGTGACCTCTTGTTCCTTTCTTCTGTCTTCTTTAGTAGAAGTAGTCAAACAAAAAGAAGAAAGAAGACAGTACAGATAATACAAACACTGTATTACTTAATTATGAATTCAAAGAAAAACTGTTAGAAACACATTGTGACAACTGTTTTGGGGAGTAAAGATAAAGTTTTGGCTATGGTTAGTATTTATATAGGCCTAGATATTCTGCATCACATAATTTGCACTATAATTGATATATCAAATTATTTGTTTTGCAATTGTAATGTCTAGGGATTTTGTATTCCAATTTAGTAACTTTGCTGTTGAAGGTGGTAGCTACTATAGAAGACAGAAGAAAGGAAGAAGATGTCACCTTTGTCCATTGGANTTGAACTCTTCCCACATTGTCCCTCTTTCCCTAGGTGGGCTTTCTTCATCAAATTTACTCAGTAGTTTATTTTTCCTTTTTCTTTAGTTTTATCAATTTACTTTATTATAAAATAACATAGATATTGGTTCACTGTATTGAAACACACATTTTTAAATATTTAGATTACTTTATTTACATATTGTTCACTATAAACAAATTAAAATATCCTTTGTCAAGATTCCAGCTAGTTAGCTGCCATGTTAATGGTTTATTTCGTAATATAAAAATATACTTAGACAGTGCATCAAAGATACATAGTCCTACAGGTTTAACATGTATTGTTGTGTGCGTTCACCAGTCGCACTATTCAGGCATGTTCAGTCTAGTAGTAATGTCTACTCTAACCTTATTGGCGCTAGTAGTGTTTCGTATATTGGTATATGGTTTGTATTCAAATTAGAGGTATGTGAGAACCATAAAATCCAAGAAAACTTACTTTGAAAGTACAAAAATGTAAATTATGTTTACTAAAGTAAATAGATATTTAATAGAGTTCCTTTTGACATTTGTGCTTGCGCGTGTTTTGTATTATCTTATAGTTCATTCAAACACTTAAGATATAACTTATACACATTTTAAATGCAGTTAATAAAATGGTGATAGTTGCAATGTATACCATTTATAATTTGACTTTGTAGTGTAACAACTATTATAGAAATTTGATATTAAAAAACAATATTTATAACCAACACATTTTTAATTAAGGTTGCTTTGGAGGAAAAAACGCTGTTTATTTCCGGGTCTGTATGTATTATTGGAAATGATAAATTTTATGTTTGGTTTGTAAATCTCTTAGGGCAGTTATTTTGTGTTTCCATATTTTTTTCAAATTTCTCCAATTTTCAAGATTCATTTTGAACTTTCAAGATGAGACCAAGATTTTTTTCTCTCTCTCGTTTGATCGATATATTTTCGAGTCTTGCACATCCCTGATTAAAATAGAGGTAGATGTTTGTACTATTTTTATTAACTATGTTATTTAGATTTAATTCAACTCACATCATTTGTATTTTATTAAACTAATTGTGATCATTCGAAAAGTTATATTGAATTATTATTTTCAATCAGATTCAAAATATTAACTTAGCTTGTCAGAAATTTAAAATTAAATATTAAACTATCATGCATCATGGAGGTATTAGGAAATATAATTTTCCAACAAATTATGTATCTTGACAGCCATTTTGTACCAGTATGTGATTAAAACACCAAGTAATTACATTCATTTAGCAAATGATTTATAATAATGGGCACAAGATGACAAAAAATTCATAAATTCTTACAAATGTATGCCATCTAGTCAGTATTTGTATTGAAGCTTTGAAATGAATTTAAAACTCGCTAATGACAGATGAAGTTTCACAAAATGTATCAAGAATTAGAAGATGACGACTGGTGACCTCACACATGTTAAGAAGTTTGACCATGCCTGATTAGGTGGCTACTGAAGGATTTGTTTTTAAACTTGCGGGGCATATTAACCTACCCTTGCACTTATCTATGATGTGGCTACAAGGCATGTCAATAACTTCTCATCTGTTTTAGAACTGTTTCAGAAAACACCTTAGGAATACAAATTTTTGTAATCTAATGTTCATAGAGATAGAATAGTTTTGAATTTAGGATATTTTTCCTTTATCAAGATTCTTGAAAACTTCAGACAACCCAAAAAAAAAAATACATGATTAAAACATTACCTGAATTATTTAATCCTTCAATTCTACATGTAGCGTCAATTGGACTTTGGTAAGAATGTAATACTTATAGCTTTTTATTTTCACAGCATCTCACTACTTGTTCAGGTTGTACACATTCCTATAGCTGAACAGCCATAGTACCTTTCGTATGGGTCCAAATAGAAGCCGGCAATTGGTGTGTCTTTTCCTCCCTCTAATATGTGGTAGTACTGGACATCAGGGTGCCACGTATCAACATCAGGCTGTGGCATTATCGTTAGTCCAAACAAGTTTTCACATAGTGTGAAGAGGCCGGACAACACTTGAGGTAAGGGAAAATATTCCCGCAATTCCTCTTCATCATAGCTAAAAGCATATAAATGATAACCAGATAAAAACTTTAGTGAGTTTAGTACATTTTAAATACTCTTTATGGAAAACCTTTTTTTCACTCTCTGAAAAACATTATTTTCACAAACAAGAAAGTACAAAAATGAGCGATAAGAAAAAATAAAAATAATCATACATACCAAATTTTTGAAAGATGTGGTTTTACAAATTTTTTCTTAGCATATTAAAATTGATGATTACTATCAAAATATAATTAATATATTTAAAATTTCATGTAGCATTTTTGAATGCATAGTTTATAATAATAGAATTTTGAGAAATATTTCAAGAAAACTATTGTTCCCAAAACTTTGATTAGAAATATAAATTTTAGAAAAAATTCAGGAAACTGGAATAACAATGACAGAAGCCTAGCTATGCCATCAATAGCAAGTTTTTTACATTTAAGACAAAGAGTAAATTTAAGTAATACAGTTGTTCATACGTTTATTTCAAAACTGAGAAACACTTTATAACCATTTTAAGAAAATAAATTAAGACAGCTATTTAAACTTGTGTGCTCGTCCAATAAAAATATTTCAATGGCAGAACTGATAGGTTTAATAACGTTTTATCATTCAATGCTTCAGATAAATCCATCATATTTGACATGTTTAAATATCACACACACTATTTTGATTTAATAAACACAAAATTTCACACATATTTTACACATTTCAATTCCAAGACGGCTGGTGATGGTGGCATGTGAGTAAATAACATAGAATTAAAGTCGCTAGCATATTCTACATGTTTCAAATTTGTTTTATTATTATATATCATTTTAATTTCAACGTTTTTAAAAGGATTTCAATTAGAAAAAATACTAGTGTCATAAACATGAAAAAATATCATATAATTATTTAGTCCATTAGAGACAACCATGACTAGCATGTAACACCAGCCAACCATGTATAAAAATTATCATGAAGGATAAAAAATTTAGTTATCCAACACCTTAGCTCAGTTGATAGCGTGCCTGTCTAATGAGCTTAAGGATCTCCTTTTCTTCCAAGCTCACACGAGTCAGTCATTTATAAATAAACAATAATAAATAATAATAAATAGATAATAAAAGTTAAATGATTATTCGATTAATGGGTAAGGGGATGTCAGGAAGTAGGTTTAATCCCAGGTCCAACAGCTAAGCTGTTTGTGAGAAGGTATAAGTTGGTGTCATCTAGACTTCTATAGATAGGTATGAAAATAGGTATTCATATAATTATGTTGGTTGTTGGTTATGCTCTGGTGGAGGGTGAAGACGAAAATGAGGGAGTGGAGTTTTGGAATAAGCTTAGTGAAGTCTTGAATGCATGCAAACTGGGAGAAAGAATGTTCTTGTTATGAGATATGAATGGATGAGTGAGTAGTGGGGAAAGTGGAGGCCATAGGAATGAAGTTTGTGAGGAGAAACAAGATTAGGAATGAAGTTATCTGGGGAAGAGATGAGGTACAAGGAGTACATGAGATAGTAGAGGAAGCAAGACTGAGATGGTATGGGCATGTAATGAGGATGGACAAGAGAGGATGTCAAAGAAAATGTTGGAAATGAAGTATGTGGGGAAAAAACCACAAGGGAGGCCAAGAAAGAGATGGGAAAGGCAGATATCAGAAAGTATTCAAGTGAGAGAAAAATGGAATAAATTATAATTAAAGAAGGAAGAGTGGTGGAAGTATAGAGGAAGATAGAGGCATTTTACTAGAAACAGTTGATGATAATGATTATTATTATTATTATTATGGGTGGGTACATCAAGAAATAATTCAGATAGTGTGTTAGGACGGTATGGTGATGTTAGGATAAACATGAATGGTTATGAGTTGGTGTGTTTGTGTCAAATACATGGTTTAAGTAAAAAAAAAATTCAATTGTATAAATAGCAAAGAAGTAATTTGAGAACGATAATTGATTTTGTGGTGCATGATGGGAGACAGTAGTAAAGAATACTAGGGCTCTGCGTGGAGATGAGTGTGGAATAATCTATTAGCTAGATGAAAAAATAGTACCATTTCTGCAGTAAATATGTGTGAAATGTCATTTTATTCAGTTTTTTTGTGTGTAAATTGCGAATATAGCAACCCGGAAATTGAAATTGGTAGCTTTCTCATCTATTTTGCTAAAAATGTTGAAAAACCGCACTTTTTTTTTTTTTTTTTTGCCCTTATTAAGCATAAATTTAAAAAAATTGTACAAAATGTCTTTAGCTATAAATTCTCTAAAAAAAGGTTGTTCATTTGTTAAGGTTGAACCGACGATATAAGCCCTAATGAGGGTCAAACCTGAATAATATCCCGCTATTCCGGGTCTTAAATGCATCACACAAAGTTAATATGAGTAAAATCGGCCGAAATGAATTGCCGAGAATAATAAATGGAATTTAATAATGATTATGTGTAACAACTAGTGATACTCAAAAAACATTGTACAGTTTATATAGGTGAGACAATCTTCCTAAAGTTACTCCAGAGCCCAGGAAACAAAATCGATATAGTTTTTGATTTGTACAAAGCTAGCTCGATTAAAGACTTCAAGAGAGCTCATCGGCAAGATAATACTACACCTGGATTGTATGCAATTATCAAAGAAGGCTTCAAAGTTAAATCTTGGCCACAGTTCCTTACAGCTAGTTAAAACAAGGCTAACATCGTTAAGTTTCTAATTGATTTCTGGAGAATACCCACCTATCAAAACAAACTACAGAGTAGAGCTATATTCATTGCTAATTAAGACAAGTGCTGGAAAGTAACATCTGTTAAAGCAACAGAGTGTACTGATCTTGCTTGTGACCCTGAAGAGGCCGACAAAAGGCTAGCCTTACATGCTGCACGTGTTGGAGAAAGCAACATCCCTGCAGTTGTTCATGCTGATGACACCGAAGTCCTAATCATTCTGCTAGGTGCCTTGTGCGCAAAAATATGTGTGCCTTGATTATTTTTTTATCATTGACATTAAATTTAAATTTGCTGATTATGATGTGTCTTTGTCTAATGAAAGGGTCATAAGGCCTATTTAATCATAAGTGTTAAAGCATATTTTAATTATCTAACATGCACCAGTATATAAGTCTGTGTTTAATCTAAATCAAAAGTGGTGTATTCTCCTTGTGTACAGAAATTTGTGTGCCTTGATTTTTTTTTCATGAACATTATAATTAAATTTGCTGTTTATTATTGTGATTTGTTTTTGTTTCATGCCAGGTAGAGGTTGCATGGACCAGCTAATTATATTGCAACAAATTATTAATAAATGTATGGCAATAAGAAATAAAATTTATTGAGCATTAGTTGATCTGGAGAAAGCGTATAATCGGGTGAATAGGAGTATGTTAGGGTATGTTTTGCGAGTATGGTGTGGATGCATGGTTATTAAATGCAATTATAGTGGTTGTATGATGGAAGAAAAGCATAGAGGCTGGATGGAGTTTTGAGCAAATAGTTTGCCACTAAATAGGCTGTAAAACAAGGTTGTGTTGTCTTTATGGTTGGTAAATGTTTTCAGGAATAAATGTATGAGGGATGAGGGGGTGAATGCATCTTGGAGAGTAGTTGGAGGTATGTAGACCATTGCAAAGAATGAGGTAAAGATTGCGGTATATATTAAAGTGTGTTACTACCAACATTGTTTTATGGATGTAAAGAGTGGGTTTGTCAGGAGAAACACAAAAGCAAGGTGATTGAGGTTGGAATGAGATATTTAAGAAATGTATATGGAAAAATCTCATATGGGTATAGTAATGAATGGGTGCTGAAGGAGTGCAGTTTGAAAGGTAATCCAATAGGTTAATATGAAAGAGGTGTCATATGTTGGTTTGGGAATGTTGAGAGTATGAATGTGGATCAAGTGATGAAGCAAATATATTAAGGTAGAGTGTGTGGATGGAAAGAACAAGATAAGCCATGTAACAAGTGGCTAAATGTTGTAGATGAATGTGTGAAAAAAAAGAAGAAATAATATGAGTTTAAGAATAAAAGCGTATGCAAGACTCGGTGTATGAATGTTGTTACAGTGAAAGGAGTATGCAAGGATAGGAAAGTGTGAGAAAATTTAGTGAGAATGAAATAATTATGAAGTTGGTTTTTGAGCTAATTAAATAGTTTCTTGCATACGCCTTAAGGCCAGTGGCCAGACTTTAGATCTAGGGATCTACTTCAGAGAAGGTAAATCCTTTGTGATCTACTACAGATCCATAGGCTTATATTGTTTGTTTCATTAGTACAAAAATTAATAATCCAATTTTGTGTTTCAATAGTAGAATTATATTGCAAACAAAGACTTAACAATCCTTTCACACATTGAAACTGAGCTTTTCATCAAACAAAATTTTATTTAATTTCCCTAAAAATAAAAGTGTTTTCTCACTAAACACTTAACTTTAAATTTAATGCATGACACTGATATATTATTGAATGAGAGTTCATAATTACTCTGTCATAAATGAAGGCAAGATTGTAAATGTTCATCAGTCAGACAGCTTCAATATTCAAGTTTTTTGATGTTAATTTAGGAAAAATCTGCGAAAACTCTTTTCCATTTTCTTTTTCTCAATCTTTTTTAAACCAACTGACCAACCAAACTAGTGGCCGCGGTTGACTGGTAGATCGCGATCGACTGTTTGGCCACCTCTGCCGTAAGAGAAGTGTGAATAGTTATGTATGTAAATATAATATAAATACCAAGAGACAAGACACAAGTTTGAACAGCCAACTACGGAATTTAAAGATCAACAAAGAAGTTACAACAGTATCTAAGTGACTATGATCTACCTCTAGCTATGCCTCCAAGGTGTTTTACTCTCTTCTGCTGAAGAAGAAGACTCATGTACCCAAAAATGTCATAATCATGTATTTGGTTATATTTTTTATTGTGAATTTTCAAGCCTACAGTTTTCTGGAAATGTGTAGGCCTTGCCATTCTATCATATTTCTTCTTTTCAATTTTTTTTTTTAATTTTACCTTTTTACTCTTTTCAGTTCTTTTTAACTCTTTTTAGTTCTAATGTGTTTCTTTTATTTAATTTTATGAGTTTTGAATGATATATTTATATAGTATGAAAATTATATAAAGCAATTAAAACAATAATACACTTCATTTTTAATCTTTCCATAAGCATTTTGTTTTGTATTTTTGATATTATTTACTTTGTTTAGTTCTTATTTTTTATACAATGTAAACAACTTAACATCCCTAATAAAGAATACCTGTAAATAGTTCTTTGTTGTTTTCTCTTCCAGTATGGGACATCCCAGCTCTTGAGTGAACCTCCAAATCCTCTTTCTGCGGCAAAATCTTCTAAAAGCTCCAATTCCTTTTGTTGTGCAGATTTGGCTGTAACACAAGTTTATATAGTTTTAGCACTCTCAAGTTTTTAGCTGCTTTTATGAGAGAGACTTAGCCTGTATGGGGTTATTAGCACTTAGGACTACATTAAAAGTAAAAGATGAATAACTTTACCGATTTTGACCCCTATAATATTAAATTTGAACCAGTGTTTCAAATATGGTTGTTAATATCAACACTTATGACCATGGAAAGGGTCTCTAACTTGGCGGCCAGACCACTGTGATAGCTGTTAGTTCATTGGATTGCTCTAGCCAGGCCATCTTGATTCTCTCTCAATTTATAATAGGGTTATTACATGTTAATTCATCCGATATTCAGGGTAAATGTAACCCACCATTTTAGATTTGATAAAAATTTTCATATAGTATCTTTGAATGGTTTTGTGACCAATGATCATATTTTAAATTTTAAGACAATCTAACCAATAGTTTTCAAGCTATGGATGTCCAAATATAATTTAAATAGACCTGAAAATATTTCACGGCAACGGTGAGCAATGTTGACAGTGTGGCATAAAATATGGTGTGTCTCTAGAACTAGAAAAAATAGATCGATAATTTTTTTTTTATAATTTTCTCTTTAAAGATACACTGTTTTGAATATAATGTGTTGTGTAGTTGTACAAAATATGATTTTAAAATATACTTAAAATAAGAATTGACGGTAAATTGCCAGTAAAAATATTATTAATATAAATTAAGAAAGCCGAGATGAGACACCACCAATTTTTTTTTTCACATCATTCTTAGATTATCATCATCATTCGGTATTTCCGTCTATGCAGGTCATTTGGCACATCCTCTTTCATTCCTGTTGATCTTTTCAAACTTCTCCCTCAGCCACACATCTCCAGTTCAATCCTTTAGCTTCTATGTCCTTCTGCGGTTGCTCCATACATCTCGTCCATGGTCTTCTGATAGGCCTTCTACCCATCTCTTTGTTCTGTGGGGCTATCTTATGCATCCTGTTCTGCTTCATTATCATCACATGACCTAACCACAGATAACTTTTCCTCTTCAGTGTATCTTCTAATGATATTACTTATAAACCATCTCCATAAATTCATCTTTAAATACACAAAAAATCTTTTAGCTTTCCTTTACAAAAAGAGATATATCCTTGACCTAATGAAAATTTAGCAATTTAAAACCTTAGTAGGATGAACTCAACTAAACATGTTTGTTTATCTTTCTTTTGCTAACTGAGGGAGGTTGAGTATGCCATTAGGGGTCGATTTCATTCCTGAATGTATAAACAAAGCAGAACATAAGTCACCAATAGTCTAAAAAGCTGATAAATGAAAAAGGAATTTTATCCACACCTGAACCAATACAAGGAAACGTACTTTTACCTGATACTTCAAATCTTGGCAAAGAATTTAATAAATAGTATGTTCTTGCGGAGTTAGTTCAGTAATTAGTTGTGTCTGCATATAAATTCCAGAAAGAATGAGCTGTGCAAATTTCAAGCCTCTAGAGCCTACCGTACCAGATCGTTTGCAAGACGGACAAATAAACAAACACATGTATTTTCAGTTTTATAGTATAGATTATTTCTATAACATGTTGTTTGCAAACAATTAATTTAATTGATGATTACACAAATTGTATCAGTAATATATATATATATATATACATAATTCTTCTGTACGTGTGTATGTCACTGAACTCCTACTAAACGGCTGGACCGATTTTGATGAAATTTTTTGTGTGTGTTTGAGTGGGTCCGTGGATGGTTTTGAATCATAATTGGACCCGGTAGGTGGCGCTGCAATTGGGTTCTAGGATTTATTTTTTAGGGATTTTTTTGGGGGGGATTTTATTTTTTTAGAGATATTTTTCATATCAGAGCATGTAACCTCAAAATTTCACAAGTACAAAGTACATACTATTTCGATGGTACATATATAGGTAAGTTGTTCTGCGTAAGCCCGCAAAGGTTCTAGGCCCAAAACAGTATATATATATTGCTCTATGAAAATCGAAACAATTAAAAAGTAATTTTACATTTTGTATGTTGTGTTGACAAACCCTAAATTTGTAATATTTGTGTAACTCACTAATTGGCATTCATTGTGAATTTGTAATTGCGATGATCACATAGTATTTATTTTATTATCGAAATCAATTATGCCATCCAAACGAAAAGCCAACGTCTGTCGGGTCCGCTAGTATGTATATATGTATATATGTATATATGTGTATATATATATATATATATATTTGCTGTGCCTTGTAAACATTCATCAATCAGGGTAAGATCAATGAAATAATTCCCAGTGCGTATAACCCGAACGGGTAGTAAGACGCGGTGCTAATAATAATAATAATTCCCGAGATACATTTTGTAAATATAAATTGAGTTATATGAGAATCACAATATTAATTCGGCTGTTTTTCAGATATTTATTAATACTCAATCTGTGTTTCATCATTTAGGGAACACATAAGTTATAAAGAAGCAATTTTCATTATTATGGTAGAAAAAATACACACATTTTACTAGATTTATTTTGATATGGTATGGATAAAGCTTTTTTTTACAGTTGTATTATAGTTAAATTATTTACACAGTAAATCGATTAAGTGTTAATTATTACAAGCTTGCGTTATATTAATTATCTTCACTGGAAAAATTGAAGTATGAATGACTTGTAAACAAAAAAAAACCTAAAGGGCCTGGTCAGCTTAGTGAAAAATTCTGCAAGAGCTAGGGGTTTGCGAGCTTGGGTTTTTTCATTCGAGTTGAACTCGATTCAAGTATTTCTAAAAGCTCCCGAGTTTGAGTCGAGTTCGGGTATATTCACTATTTTTAAAACATTGAAAAGTATATTAAAACACACGTTCTTAAAATATAAATATAAGTGTGGATGCCGATATTATATAATTAAATAACTTATGTTTATTATTGCGTTTTAAAAATTGATTATTAAGTATATCAAGTGAAAGCTCGAAAATGACAAGCCTACAAAACTTTCTATCTTGATTTCGAGCTTAAACGACGAGCTCAGCTCGAGGCTTGGAATACAAATACTCACAGAGACCTAGCAAGAACTGTTAACAGATGGCACCTTGGACAGTAAAACCACTGTACATTTCAAGATCGCTTCATACCCAAGTAGCAAAATAACAAAATAATTAGCTGAGTGGCAGGCCATCATAAATTGGACCCTTGTCAATTTTTCTCTAAACAAGGAACTATATTTTGGAAGATGCTGACGTCAACTTACACTGCTGTAGTTTGGTCGTGAAGCCACACCTTTCACCCTCCCGCCCACCATCCCACACAAGGGGGTTTAGACTTGTACTCGACAGGGCCAAGGGCCTTAAGATGTTGTGAAAACTGTTCCTCAAAAGTCTTATTGCAGAATATGTTAAAGTGAAAGTTTAAAGAATTTGACCCAGTTGATGAAATTGATTACTATCCATGGCTATCAGATGAGAGAACAGAAATTCAAAAGATGACCTTTACTTCAAAAGAATTCGCTGTTTTACTAGTAGATAAAATTGAAAAGCATATTCTTCATTCTTATGTTACAAAAGTAGAATCTAGGTATTTGAAAAAACTTGAGAAATCATTAACTTCAGAAACTGCTACTACCCTGATGGACTTTAGTGATAAATATTCCTTTGTGATCCAATAAGGATATCATTGGACCCATGGGTCTTGCACAGTTCATCCTGTTGTCATTTATTATAAAACAAACAATATGTATGAAAAAAGTGCATTGAGCAAAAACATTTAGTAATGAATAAAATGATAAAGTATTAGGAAAAAAGGAGCACACAAATAAAAGAAAAGACACTAACACAAATTAGTCTAATTACTACTACTTTCTGAGGAAGCTGCTTTAATAGCATCGAAATATTGAAGTATGTGTAAATTTGTGTTAGTGTCTTTTCTTTTATTTGTGTGCTCCTTTTTCCCTAATACTTTATCATTTTATTCATTATTATAAAACCAACATTGATTCCATTATAGCATCAAGCCATTGTTTTATTTCTGATGATCTCAATCATAATATTGCAATGGTCTATAAAATTCTACAAGAAATTATTTCAACACAAAAGGTATTTTTTGCTTCTTGGCCTTTCATTGCTACAAGTCATGTAAAGTCATCCTCAGTACTATCAAACCTCTCACAGTTAGAGCTTGTCCATAGCACCCTCTAAATGAATAAATATTAACAGCATAAGATGTGTTTAGTTTTTGTTCTAATGAGATTAAAAATATTAAGTTTAGTTTTATTTCCAAAACTACAATGGCTGATGTGCAAGTTAAGTATGAAAAAAGGTTTAAAACACCAAAAACCATTATTGGTACAAGTTTTTACAATTGCATACCATTATCAACATTTAAAATTGGTATTAAAAGAACATTTATCTTTAATTTTTGACTTAAGTGTAGGATTAAACATTCATCAAAAATTACATACACAATGTTATGTCGATTGTGTCTATGATTTAAATTGGTACATTGGAATGATATATGAAACCAACATCGGAGAAGGAGATGTATCAGTATGATATGTGCACCCAAGTGGTCTAGAAAACTTATTTTACTGGATAACGCCTGAAGATGAGTGCAATATTCCATTTGGTCCTTTGTGTTAGATACTCCATCAACAAGTATGACTAGAGCTTATGTGGTTTTTCAAAAAAAAATATACATTTATACCTGTAAAGCGAAATGGCTTTCTTTTAGAAATTATGTCAATGTATTTTAAAACATTGGGTAAGTTATATTTTTAACAAATTGTTGTATAAAGATTAGATTGTTAACATAAACTTTTAAGCTAAGTTTATATTATGTCAATGATATAATATATATATTTAGCACAGAGAAAAAAAGAAAGCCAAAAAGCTATATAGTATTATGTACTTAAAGATGAGTACCTTAGGAGTGTTAATTTTTTTTATTAAAAGTGGGGTTGCACATCTTCCTTTTTTGCTATTAGTAATTTATTTTAATCATATTTTTATTATATTTGGAAGAAGGTACAGGAAAGGTGGATAGAAACATATAAAAGAGGGACAAACACAATATGTCCTTTACAATGAAAAGAAGAACACAGTTCACACTTTACACTGCTGGCAATGGACAAAGAGGTAATGGATGTCTCTTAAAGAAAATTGATCATCACCGCCCAATCCCCCGACCTAGGTTTCATTCTATCGGAACTCATCAGGGAGGAGTGTGGAACGCACAACGCAACTTCCTAAGAGAGAAAACCAAAAAACACAAAAGAGGAAAAAAAGGAAATTGGTAAAGAATAATAGGACACATAGATAGGAACAAATAAATAAAAGGTATAACAAAAAGGACAAACACAGATAAAGGACATGGATGTGAATATATAATGAATTTTTATTAGAAATCTCCTGTGAATCCTTATTTTAAGTGTATTTTTAAAATTATATTTTGTACAAATCCACAGCACAATAAAATATTGTTCAAAACACTATCTTTAAAGATTATAGAAAAATGCCTTGATCTATCTTTTCTCTGCCACAATGTCAATTTGGCACGTTGCCGCAGAAGCTTTTCAGGTGTATTTAGGTTATATATGGGCCTCCATAACTTAAAAACTCTCAGTTAAATTGTTTTAAAATTTAAAATGGTGGGTTTAATGGCCTAGATGAACCGACATGGAATGTCCCAATATTGATCCAATGGTGTGAGATTTCCATTGGTGGTAAAAGTACTTTCAATTATTATTACAAGACATGCCAAGTAATGAAAGAAAAGTGTCTCCAGCCGCAGGATAGGCATAAGGAGATTTGAATCTTTAAGAAATGCAGTCAAGTTTGTGTGTGGGGAGGGAGGGAGAGAGAGAGAGAGAGAAAGCAGCAAACTATTTAGATAAAATCATTTAATTACAACTGGCCGGGTTCCAAACCCCCAACTTCTGTCACTGGCGAACCAGAATAAACAAGACTGAGGTCTATGTCCACATATCACTGGTGCGGCCATGAAAGAAAACACCAACCAGTATCAAGATTGATAAATCACTTTTTTAATACTCCTCAAGTGGTGCAAGATAATCTATAGTATGATTTTGGTAGGAAGAACAATAGAAGTTAGTTACTAAAAGAATTTTAATATATGCACACATCAAATCATGTTATCTGCAGATGTTACTTTTGATAAGATATTATCAATACCTATAGAATAACACAAAAAATATATGAAAATGTTATCAATGTTTTTATTATTAGTATTATTAGCACCGCGTCTTACTACCCGTTATACACACTTACACTAATGTGTAATGGTAGGGTGATTGTGAGATGAAATGAAGGACCTACAGTTTAACGTGGGATCCGAACCACGGTGGAGGCCTGGCATTCCCCACATTCACAAGATGCCGTGTCAGAGGTGAAGGAAGGGTTTGGTAATCAGATAAATCTATGCCGGGACCGAGGATTGAACCCCGGCCGCCAGCATAGAAGTCTGACACCCTACCCCTAGACCACCAGGTCACCGTTATCAATGTTGTCCACAAAGAAATATGTTTAAATATGCTTTACCATTCTTTTAACCAAAATCAGGGTAGAGTAGGGCTAGCTAAACAAACTATACTAAGAAAAGGTCTTTAATTTTACACTTTTCTAAGCCACTTTTACCTCTTTTGAGCAAACTGTTTATCATAGAATGAACTTCCTGCACACTTCCCGCCATTTTGGTCTGCATTGACATGTCGGCAAACGATTCAAAACCTAGGAGTTGGGCCTGGCACTTCCTGGAATATAAATTCAAATCCCATCAATTAATTTTACTACAATACTAAAACATGTACAATTTTACAGAAATGGAAATTAATAAAACTAAAGAAAAAGTGAAAAAGAAAATAATAAGAAGAAATTTGATGAAGAAATCACACCTAGGTACAACATTCATAAACTTATAATTGTTGATTGGAAGGAATAAAGTATAAGAATGATTTACAAGTTCAACAAATAGGTTTATTAATATTCAAACAATTCAAAACAAGTACATAGAACTATAGGTAGTAATTATTCAAACAATCCATTGTTTAAACATGAGAATATAGTCGGTTACTATAATATAAATATCTCGATTGAGGGACATCAGGTGTGAAGCACCAAGGTACACCCTATAACCCACACATACACGTCATAGCAACAGTTTGTTGTATATTTGTCCTTTGATTTCTTACTACATCTCTCCACTTTATACTATTTCATTTTCTGTACATCAGTGTGAAAGTGAAAGTGTCCCATTTTAGAAGCTAGCGTGTTAATAGTCGAGTCCAATGTTCATATTTAGAAGGAGTACGGTATGACTGTATGAGACTCGAATTTTCACTAAGGATTATCATTTGTCATAATAAAAATTAACTTCTCATTATTTCTATGAAATTTTTCCAAAGTTAACCTTCTTAGGCAAAAGCAATATTTGCGATAAAAGATAAATTCCTTAGCAATTTTGCAGCCCTAATTAGATTTTAAGTCAACATAGGATTATTTTCTTCATTCAAAATAAAATAAATACCACTTACAAAAAAATCTATCCAGAACCACTAAAGAACTGGGGGTTGTTTTAGATTCGAGTAAATACGGTAGATCTGTTTCAGTAATTAATTGAGAATTGTACCTTAGATATCTGATTTCTTCAAGATTGGTGCTGGTTTCTACACTTCCGTCGTAGTGAGCAGAGCCTCTACTGACCCAGGCTTGCCACACATTCCACCTCAAGTCCCTATCCCCGCAGAACTCCAGGAACTGTGAGTAGATGTGTGGCTGTAATGTTACCGTCCACGGACCTCGACTAGGCTGTGTGCTGAAAGAAATGTACACTGAACCAACCATCATTTATTCCTACAACTTAGGCAACCAACAATATATACATGAAAGTGGCCCGGACAGCTGGGATCATTACAAATCTATGTTGGCTTGAAATTTCCCCAAATATACTAAGAATTAATTAGAGGTACAATGTGTGAATTACTCAAACTAATTAGTGTTAAGGATCCATTTGTTAAATAGTATAAAATAAACTTGGTTGAATAAATCAGATGTATCTGAATGTTAGTGAAAATTCAAGAATTATAAATTATATTACAAATTTAGCAACAATGGATTGTCACTTTTCCTTACTCCAGCAAAGTTATAAGGTTAAACAGTTATTGTTTTCAAATTCCTATTAAATATTACAAAAGTATTCAATGAATAAATTCTTTTG
The DNA here is from genome assembly GCA_902141375.1 of Timema poppense. Lineage (NCBI taxonomy): Eukaryota > Metazoa > Arthropoda > Insecta > Phasmatodea > Timematidae > Timema > Timema poppense. The sequence continues at coordinate 8,598 of CABFOV010004310.1, read as the reverse complement.
TTTTATTAGTTATCCATGTAAACCATGTTTTTAAGAAAAAGAGTTTTTCTTTAATAAGTTAATATTTTAGGTGTAGGCAAGCCTAGACCCGATTTTTAAAAATGTTTTTGCATTATAATTGAAAGAGATGTATTTAGTAAAAGCCAACATTTAGTATTGTATTGTATTCCATTACATAATGTTTGTTTATTAATTATCAGTAAAGTTTTAAATACAAAAGTTTGTTCACATAATATGAAGGCAATATAAAGGAACATTAATGAAACTCATACAGAAAATAAATGTAATGAGTGTGGCAAAGATCAATATTTCTAGAATTGTCTGTACACAAGAGACCTACGAAAAATGCATTTTCCTGTCCCTTAATTACCCGCACAACTTATTGTTTACTAGGAGAATAATTCCAAGTACACCCTGTTATAACAATAATTGAAAGCGAGGAGATTTGGAAACAGTTAACAGAGGGGGATAGAAAACATGTTTCAAGAAATTATATTACTACTGCTGGAGATACTTTGAATGGGGATAACTAAATAAATCCACATAAATATTGCTAAACATTCTCAACCCAAAATATAATTAAAGCTAGCCAAAATAGGAAATAAATATGTAACTGAATATAATAACTGGGCACATCAGATCAAAGACTAACGCAATATTTCTGTCTAAATACTATGCCAATGTAATCTCCCCATTTTTTTTTTCTATTAAAAATACTCTTCTCTATCTTCTTCATTTCATATTATGTAAAGAAGCTGTGATTGTAAAGCAAGGATTAGGATGTATTTACTCTGTTCTATCAATAACTCGCTTTCATGTTATTTAAGCGACAGAGAAACAAGCAGTAATTGTCGCTTAAAGTGAGCAATAAATGACGCTGGAATGATGTGGCCAATGAATTAAACTGTAAAGATCAGGATAGTGTGGTAAATGTAGTTTAGTGGGTGTCTTCAAGGGTCTGTTGCTAAATGAATATGCTATGATCCATTCTAAGAGTTTCAAACGCTACTGTGTAAGGTCCAGAAGTAGGGATATATATGTAGAGAAGGCATACAGATATACAAGTTTTAATTCTGTTACTTTCTTGCTACCTAACAGGTAGATAAATTATTGCGATTGTTAGGGAAATTAAACTCAAGATTTTGGTGAGTTTCGACATTTCACGACCCCCTGAATCCAAAAGAAAAAAGGATTTTTGCATTGCCTTCTGTCTGTCTATCCGTATCGCGGAGTAGAGCCTAAACTATTTTATTGATCAGGCTAAAACTTTTTATCTGGGGTTGCCCTGAGGGTTTTTTGAAAAGTGTATATCTAACCCTAAAATTAAGATTCCTTAAGGGGAAAAATATATTTTTATCAAAATAGGTTCTAACAATTTTAATTAAATTTAATTTCTGAGTATTGATTAATATTACAAACAAAATGGCTACTCTCAATTTTTTGTCAAAATGATTATAACGGTTTCGGCCTGAAGTGTAAATTCTAATGTTTTATCACATCTCCATAAGTCTTTGATATATGAAATTACTTATCATTGCAAATATGTAGGTCTATTTATAGTTAATTTTTTAAATTTGAAACATATTTTCATAAAAACAATAATTTTCAAGCTATATGCATGTGTATTTTTTTTCAACTTTTTGAACACAAAAGGTAAAGTATTGCTACTGTAAAAAAAAATCTAACCAGAGATGTTTCTGGATATTGACGTTTCATGATCCCTCGAAACCTAAAGAGTGGTGTTTGCAATGTCGTTTGTCTGTTTAACCCTAAAACTAAAGAGTGGTTTAATAAAGGGCGAAAAGAGAAAAAAATAGATTTTCTCAAAATTGGCTTTAACGATTTTGATTAAAATTTTATCTAGGCGTTGATTAAGATTATAAATCAAATTGCTATTTTCATTTTCCCGTGAAAAAGGCTTTTATGGTACTTTGCAGAGTCGGAAATGTTCGTATCACTGCAACTATTTGAGATACTAAATAACCTATTATTGCAAAATTGTAGTACTATTAAAAATATAAAACTTTAATCTGAGATATATCTTAATAAAACCAATAGTTCCTCAGATATTGGCAAATATATTAATACAATTGTATAAGCTTTAGTTGTACAGAGATACTTCAAGTTTTAATGCAATAATTATCTAGTGCCATAGAGTAAAAAATAATTAAGTCTCTCAAAAAGTAGATTTTCTTTTTCCTTTAACCTCTTAGGGGAAATTTTTGTACAACAATAATCTATTTCTATCATTTTAGACTCAGTAGTCAATATTTAGCTATTTTATTGGTCAAAATTTATAAATCAGGAATTAAATAGCAATACAATAACCATAAAATGTGCAACCCCTAGTAAAATGTCAAAAATTGTATCCGAAAGTCAAAATCTGGGAGTCAAAAAATGTTTTATGTAAATATAGCGCAGTTTGTGTTCAGGTTTGCTAGTGTAGGCCTATATTATTTCATTTTGCATATATTACAAGCTTTGAGTAAATAAATCCATTTTTAAACAGTGGAGGGAGAAAGTTCATGCGGGGTTCCGCATTATTTATTTTAGCTACGTGTAGAGCCAGATGTAGCGACAGTTCATGTCTTACTTCTGGCTATATAGTGTTATTTTAGCTACGTCTAGAGCCAGATGTAGCAACAGTTCATGCTTACTTCTGGCTATATATTTGTAGCAAGCGCTATTTGTGATCCCACCTCAAGCAACATTTAATGCTAGTGCTGTAGCCTAAGAGATCCTTTTTCAACAAACATAATGTAAATTATCTATTTGATATTTTTTTTAACCCTCACCGATAGTTGCATGGTTTAATATGTCATTCTCACATTATACTGAATAGCATGTGATGGGGAGATAGGGGTTCGAATCCTGGTTGGGTGTCCTAAATGGTTTCTCACTATCCTTCCACGCAAGTTCAGAAACATTTCCTCTAGATGATTCTTTTCTCACCCTTATCCCAATAGTGGAACTATGTGAACAACCCAAATGGTTAGTAAAATACATTGCACCAAAAATTTATAATTTTTTTTGTACCATGATTCTTTCTATTTTAGTGTCCATTTTATTTAATCTATCTCTGATTCAATTAATCTACCCACTTTACCATACAATTGTAGTTAATATTTTTATGTTTGCAGTTGGCCATTATCTTTGGTGTACAGTACTGTGCACTTGGTGATGAGACGACAAACGTCAAAGAATTCCCTCCATTTATTGATATTATTCATAGTTAGATTTAGGTGTGCAAAAATCTACACAAGTTTGGTAAAAAAATGTGCTGCTTTACTATGGTAACATGTGATTCCATCCTAAAATCATATGTACTGTGTGAAATTAAGTAAAAAATAACAAAGTTAATGATATTAATAAAGAAATGTGTAGACGCAGTGATTTCTGAAACTATATTAAACTTTTTTTTTTTTCAAAAAGAATACTTCAATTATTGTAAAGTTGATAGTACCTGTCAGTGGCCATGCTTTTAAGTAGATCTTCTGGAAAGTCACGAACCATGTTTGGGTCCCTTATTACATGTCGGAATTTTTTCGTTGATAGCTAAGAAGAATAATAGAATAAAATGACATTTGCAAATTAGTATGTAAAATAAAATCTTTAAATGAACTAAATATAATTAGAAAATAGTTGTGTTGATTATACTTTGAGCTAAATTAAGGAGTTGGATGGTAGTATTAGACCAATTTCTTGTTAAAACTAAATTTCAACTAGTATAATAGTTATTAAAACATTACTACTAACCTCTATTTTTTCCTGGAACTGTTTTCGTTCATTAGCAATTTTAGCTAATATTTCTTTAAAGTTGATTTTTTCGTCACCTTTCAGTTCCAAGCCATTAAGTCTTCCTTCTAGAAGGAACTTTGAAACCACTCTATTTTGTTCGTCAGAATATGTGCCATCTTTTGAAACACTGGATTCCTATCAATAAAACAATGTTTAATAACATTATGTGTATCACTTGAGCTATTACATCGGACATGGTGACCTGGCGGTCTAGGGGTAAGGTGTCAGACTTCTATGCTGGCGGCCGAGGTTCAATCCTCGGTTCCGGCACAGATTTATCTGAATACCAAACCCTTCCTTCACCTCTGACAAGACATCTTGTGAATGTGGGGAATACAAGGCCTCCACCGTGGTTCGGATTCCACGTTAAACTGTAGGTCCTCCATTTCATCTCACAATCACCCTACCATTACACATTAGCGTAAGTGCGTATAACCCGAACGGGTAGTAAGACGCGGTGCTAATAATAATAATAATAATAATAATACATCGGACATGTCATTACTAACAATAATAGTTGTTGCATTTATAAAACTGTGATGTATTTACTATGCAACCAGGAAGAGAACCATCAAAGTCTCTCGAAGACTGCTCAACAATCTTTGAAGTTATAATGCCCTTGAGGAAAACTTGATAAACTACACTTTTTTTCTAATTCAATTCAAAATAGTTATATAAAGTGATATCATCAACAAAAGTATCTATTTTTTTAGAGGGAGAAAAGTGATGATAATGCAAACCGGGCTATTTCAACTACGGTCTTATTATTTTTTTGGAAGCGCGTTTTTTGAAAACTGGAAACTCATATTGCCACAATGACAAGAAAAAAAAAATATTACAATTTTATTTATACTCTTAGCTCATTTAATTAATGATTTAAGGTGACCTGGCAGTCTAGGGGTAAGGTGTCAGACTTCTGTACTGGCGGCCGGGGTTCAATCCTCGGTCCCGGCAAAGATTTATCTGATTACCAAACCCCTCCTTCACCTCTGACAAGACATCTTGTGAATGTTGGGAATGCCAGGCCTCCACCGTGGTTCGGATCCCACGTTAAACTGTAGGTCCTCCATTTTATCTCACAATCACCCTACCATTACACATTAGCGTAAGTGCGTATAACCCGAACGGGTAGTAAGACGCGGTGCTAATAGCAATAATAGTTAATGATATATAGAGAAATTATACAGTAGCTCATAAGGAATTATTATTAGAAGCTTTCAATAACTTTTTAGATTAACTTTATAGTTATTAATAAATAAAATAAGAATACCCTCCAACTGGCTGCCCGATTTTGCCCAAACCCAGCCGGCCAGCAGAGACTTTTTTTTATTGTGAGGCATGTTAAAGAGTCATGTTCACACATCTCACCTAAGAACAATTCAGGAGCTTAGAGAAATAATTGTGGTGGAAGTTGAAGCAATTCAACGAGAGACGTTGTGAAAAGTCATGTCACGTTTCAAGGAGCATATACAACAATGTATTGCATATACTGGTGGACATCTAAAGGATATTGTTTAAAAAAAATAATTAATGAAAGAGTATGTAGAAAATTGTTAGTCTTTTGTTGTTATTTTAAGTTTAATTTGAAGCATTTAGAAGTTTAACTATTAAATATATAGGACCCTAGTGTTATTAAATGTGTCGACACTTTGAATGGCGTAAAAATTGGGGCTTTAATCCTGGTCAAGTTGGATGAGATTGTTTTTTCCCAAATAATTTTCCAATTTCTCTCCACTCATGTGGGCGCACTTCTTCTAAATTCAACCTTCCTTATCTCCAACACCATGCAATATGTTTGAAACCTGAACGAGCAGTTTCAGCTTGCTTTGTTTCTTGGTTTATGGGTTAGACCCTACCCAAATCTGTGGTCAAGCAGTCTAAGACATCAAGCTCACAACATAATATATATACACTCACGGTGCATATCCTCGTGTTTATTTAAGTATGTAGGATGCCACACTCGTGGACAGGTGGCCTAAGGTTTGCAATAAATGTAAAAAAGTAAATTTAAACACTTTAGGTGTGCATTCTCAGGTTTACAAAAATACATTAAGTTTCAGTTTCTTTGATTTAGAGATAATGCCACGAAGTTAAGGCATAGGCTTGTGATAAAGTAACCTAAAATCAATATAATCATTTTTAGTGAAAGCCTCCCAAAAGCTTTCATTCTAATGACACCACTAAGTTTATTTCTCTAGTTGATCTTTATTTCCTCTCAATAATGATAAGTTTGTTTTATTTCCATATTATTGAATGAATCAGTTCATTTCCGTATTGATAAGTGTATTGATGGAGTAGAGTTGAAAGAAGCAGAGTGTGTGAAGTATATCGGTAGTGTGATTGAGGCAAAAGGAGGCAGAAGAGAATATATAGTGAGACGAGGGCAGCATGGAGAGGTTTTATACAGGTGTGTAAGAGACCTACTATGGAAAAGATAAGTGCCTCTGAAGTGCTGTATAGAGCATACTTCATACCCATAGAAATGTATAAAGCAGAAACTTAAGACTCTTGATAAAAGAGAAACAAGGAAAATGGAGACACGGGAATGAAGTTTTTGAGGAGTATGTTAGCTGTCACCAGAAGAATAGGATTAGGAATGAAATTGTATGGTCTAAAGTTGGGATACAGGGGGTACATGAGATAGTAGAGGAAGCTAGGATGAGAGGGTATGGGCAGAGGATGGAAGGGTAGAGTATTACAAAAAGATGGATATGAAGTATGTAGGGAAGAGATTGCAAAGGAGACCAAGGAAGAGAGTGCAGGAGGAAGGATGGTAGAAGGACAGAGGGAGATGGAGGCATTATACTAAACAAACCCGGCCACAGGCTAGAAATAGTTCATGATGATAATGATTATGACAATGAAGTGTATTTATTTGAATTGTGTGAACATAGGTCTATTTCTATTTCTTAGTTTATGTATTTCATCTTCACTCCTATAAACTAAAGACCATTTATGGCTTCTTTGGTGCTGCCTGACAGCTAGTAAAAGTTACCAGACCAAATTATGTATCCCTACACCAAACAATATGATCTCCCAAACATATGTTTAGCAGCTGCCACTTTTGTAAGTCAAAGCTTAGGTCTATACAAGAAACATATATTACAATTTTATTTGTTTTATTATTTTTTAGTTTTTATTGATTGTTAATGATGTGTTGATATTAAATCATAACTTACCAACATTATGATAGTTTGAAGTTCTTTTTTTTTAATTCCCACAATTAAAAAAAAAAAAATGTTGATGAACCTGTGTTTTTACCTTTGCTCCATTATATTGTTTGTTTGGTTAGTTTATTTATATATGAAAAATCAGCTTTATTTATATCCAGGTTATAAAGCAGTTTTACTTTATTAGTATAAACTATTGCAAACTACCAAAACTTAACCTTTCAAGAACCAACAGGGAAAACACAATACAAATTGACCATGATACATTGCGTATATGAACTGACAAACAGAATCTCTTGTAAAATCATCAAGAACTTGTACAGATACTCCAGGTGTCGGTTTTTTCCTTCTGATCTTGCCAGGAGTTTCAACTTGGTCCATTTTCTCGCTAAAATAACTGCACTTCTTTTAGAATACGATAAAAATCCTAAAACTTGAGGTTTAGCCTAGTGGTCAACACAACAAAATCTTGGAGTTAAAAGATGCAATTTATAGTCTTGATAAACAGACTTGAATTTTAGAATCATGTAAATTGATTGCCGAGAAACTCACTATTTTTTTTATCGCACGCCTCAATATTATATTGGAAAGATAATTATTTAAAGATCACAGAAACCTGTCTATTTTACCAGGATAACACACTCATACACCAAAATAATATTCACAAAAGAACACTGTATTATTAACATTTGTAATAAAACTATTTGCGCAAACAATACAATATTTTGTAGTCTTCAACTTGTAGACACATGCACGTGGTTTTATTAATTGTGTTTTATATGATAATTCACTGATAGAACGTATATTTAAAATTGTTAGATTTTTGTTATAAGAATAATCGTTGGTTGGTTGTTTTCCTTTGAAAGTAGCATTTGCTGTTTAGTAAAAATTAATTATCAAAAACAAGAGCTTGTTAAAAGTGGTTTTACTCACAAAAAAAAAGGCAACCGAATTGAAGTGATACTGGCAGTTAATGGCGTAGGCGACTGGTATTAAAACTCATGTTTACAAAATTTCAACTTTATATTACAACACAAACATTTTGTACTCTTTATCTCTTTATTATCACAAACAAACCATTTATTTATGTTAAGGATAGGCGGGGCCAGTTATAAAAATATAAATAACTGAATTTAATGCCATTAAATGTATAATTTCACAAACTATTTAACCTGTAGTTGCCACAAAAGTTAGAAGAAAAACTAGAATGGAGTTATTAGACTATTAAAAAAAATTGATTATGGAAAATACAATTCTAATGTAAGCCTTAGAGAAGTATTGTTAAAAGTGATAGATAATATTTTTAGTAATAATAATAGTAATACTTAAAAAATAATCATTATTTCCAAATATATTGACAATAGTAACTTTCAGACATCATTGGTATTAATGCTAGCTTCTGCTAGCTGTCAGGCAGAAAGAAGTGGTGAATGGTCTATACCTAAATTTTAAAGTTTCATTAAGTTGAATTATAAGGTCTTATAATTGATCAAAATGGTGTAGTAACACATCTAATATATAAAAACTAATTGGGTATTTTTAAAACTTACTATATATTCCATTCACCGTAGGAATTGACTTCTGAAAGGCCTTTTTCCCTACCATAAATCTACTATATAGTAGGATATTG